>JAMPIV010004565.1:0-116624 GCA_024509875.1 Oreohelix idahoensis
GAAACAGATATTTGGCTCCCTCTAAATTAATGGGATATTTTCTTGATCTCATCTGAATATTCTATTTCGGGTTCGCTAATCACCTACCTGTGGCACCAAATATATCTTCAGTCTATTAGCCCACCTAGCGTTCTTTAATTATCTGTCGCGCAACATATATATTCAGTCCATTAGTCCACATAGTTGTCTCTAGTACGGAATTACGTTCATCTCATAACTTCTGATATTACCCTGTAATATTCTGATTGGTACCCTCACTACTACCGGATCCTTATTTAAAGTTCAAGATAACTACATTTTTCAAGTCGTCAGTACATCATTATTTCATTTAGTGGACGAATATATTATGTGTGTGTGTATGCATGTATTTTCATTTGCTCCAACTATTTGTAAAGCCGTATTTAATCTTTCAGTACGGTAAATTTGTTTTTAAATTTGACAATCTATAATGTTCTTGCTCTCTGATTTCGGAGAATGCTTTAAATAATGTACAAGATAATTTCTACTGTTCTTGCTCCCAGATTGTGAAGAATACTTCTAATAATGTACCAGATAATTTCTAATATTCTTACTCCCAGATTCTGAAGAACACTTCTAATAATGTACTAGATAATTTCTAATATTCTTGCTCCCAGATTCTGAAGAAAGTTTTGAATAGTGTGCTAGATAATTTCTTATCTTCTTGCTCCCAGATTTTGAAGAATACTTTGTGTAAGGTGCTAGCCTGAAGTTTTGTTTTATCTATTTTACTGTTTTGCCATCTTTCTCATTTTTTGATAAGTTTCTTGTGGATTCGAAAATTATGCTTTCATAGAACCTATTCTTATGAGTTAGGCAATCTAGTTCACACTACAGTAGCAAATTATAAACATGAATACGACTATGCGCATGAACGAACGAACGAATGAAAATATTTATTTTTACAGGATGAAGAACTTGGGCATTAAACCGTGTTTACATTTGTGCCCTCAATAACACATTAATAAATTATGTGTACAGCATCACGTTAAATGTACACTATTGTAACAATAAAAATTTGCTAGGTAAGAAATGTCTATGTGCAGTGGCAGACCTACATTTTTGGGGACCTGAAGCTTGAACTATTATGGGGGCCCCTTGGCAACCAGCAACGAAGTCTGGGTATAAGCAATATAGACTAAAGTCGCTTTTGGGGACCCTCCGGGATTAGGGGCCCTGAAGCTTAAGCTTCATTAGTTTCATAGTAGATCCGCCACTGTCTATGTGTCTATACGTTCTGAAACAATGGCACTAACCTTTCGGGAAAATACGGAAATAGCACGCATAGCGCTGAGCTTGGAATGAAAATTACCTTGAACACAAATTAGAACCACCCCACAAAGAGGCCAACAACCTATATTATTCAGATTTCATAGATCTCTTCGCAAGTAACCCGTGAAGAAATAACGGAAACGTTGAATAGTTAAGTTTCATAATATAAGAGCCACCAACGCCTTTTCACGTATTTTTGTTTTTTAAATTACAACATTCTAGAAGCAAACTAGATGGCTGCGTGAAAGTGGGAAAATGCTGTTTAGCAAGCAGTGTGTGCTAATGTAAGGAGAGAAAAATGAGCTGTGTAAACCACAGTGAGTGCGAGAAATACGGTAAATGAGAGACATTTAGATGGACAGACAGACAGATAAGGAGGTAGAAACACAGAGACAAATGAGTGTACAAATGAGAGGTGCTGTTGAGCATAATGTTGAGATTATTTGACAAATAATCTGTGAGTGAACGAAAGACGGACGACGGCATTAGTATCCTTCCCTCGTGTTTTTAAGTTGGTCTGTTCTTTTGTTATCTCTCAGTTCTTTGTTTTGTTTGTTTTCCCCCAGCAGAACCGTTCTGTTACTCTACTTAATGAAGCGCGGTTATTTGTCCTTGTCCCAGATTTTTTTTTTAAAGTGAAAACTTCATGGCGACAGACAAGATTATGACAAGTCAAATCTTCACGCGTCTGGCTAATGAAAGTATATTTCCGAAATAGGCTGTCCTTGAATTACAGACTGGATACTACAATCATCACGTCAGAAGTTACTGTCATTGTGAAGGTAAAAAAAATCCATTCAGAAGTTATAATTCCAAGGTTGCTATTGGAGTGTGTGCATTTTATTAATGCATGTGTAACTTATTGTCAAGTGAAAATCACTATCATCATGTGTTACACCTACTCAATAGGAAAAGACATTCATAAATAACTAATCAGCGGTAAAAAGCAAAGTTGTTGACAAAAACCTGTCATTTACACAGAAACCAACGTTATAAATTTAACAACCAACGTCATTATAAGAGGTTATATCCGCATTAAAATAATTGAAAGGCAAACAAGTAACACACAAATACAACGAGCACTTTTGCTGAACAAAAAAGGATCACCGTATCGACTAATCAGATTTCTCTGGAGTAAATATAGACGAAAACTGCAGGTGGGGGTTAGAATAAAAAAAAAAAAATACATAGAGTAGGGATAGACTATGTCATTATCCACATCCGAGAGACTTAAGGAATTAAAATATACCAGAAATATGACTGTTAAGAGTGTAAGATATAACTCACAACAGCGATTTAGCTTTCAAATTGTTATGTTACAAGTTTCAAGAATTAAGTAAGTGATTTCTGTTGACGCTAAGTACCTTGTCTGAAAGCAATTTATTATTCCGGACAGGTAGACCAGTTAGGAACAGAATCTTGAATTTTAAAGTACCGGTGAATTAAAAATCGTTTGTCTGTGAAGGATTCATAAGTTTCCTCGTTATACGTACTTTTATTGAAGACACGTTATATTTGATGATAATGAGCGCCTAAAACGTGACAGTGGAGATTCCGAGAGGGAGGGAAAAAACTAAAATGAAAAGTTAGAAAATTTAAATAAATTAGCAGGTCTGTAAAATAGTGTTCCTACTCTTCATCGTCATTTACCTTTTTCACCATGAGTGTTATTTTATTTCTTTCCCGTCTCTGCTCTTTCATCATGTTTTAAATTGAACAGTCTTAAAAGTGTAACTTTAATCACACTTTTGATATTTCCCAACCTTACGTCATCACTGGAACACACCTGAATCGTTAGACAGATTATTGTTTGATGCGGAAAACGGTCATATGGGTCGTAGAAAGAATTCGTTTAATGGCTTAATCCCCTGTATGAACACATGGTGTCAAGATATCTGGGCTCAATGTCATGCCAGCAGGTGGAGGTCGTAAACAAAGGACTAGCGAGACGCACAGAAGCGCTGGTTATCAGACTGATTACTGTGATAGCGGCAAAGACGCATAGATGTTGTCTACGTGACATGACAATGAAAGTAGAGATTAAAAGAAGCTACCCTCAGGTCATACAACAATGTAACAAAAGACAGGGTGACGGTATGTGGCGACAAAAGACTTTGTGCCAAGGGGCGGATAATCTCTCTCTCAGGCGACCAATTCCAAACCACGTTTTGTCTTATCACCGCAATCTAGCAAGCAGGGGAAGAGTTTGTTACGACAGCCCATCCATTTTAGCGGTTACTGGGCACGGGTCTTCGCAAGCCGCGCTCGGATGCAACATGGCAGTGTGGAAGGCAAATATATGGATCAGAGAGCAGAGCCATAGGAGACAGCCCACGACTTATCACATATTGACCATCAGAAAATATAAAGGTACATTCAATAGAAGTCAATTCGTTTTTAGAAAATCTGCGGAGAATAAGTGGAAGAGTCTCACAGAGCCTAGCTGGTTCCATTATTTTATTATATTTCATTCCGGTAGCTTTTAAATTCAAAAGTCGTTTTACAGAATGCGCTAAAGGGAAAATTAGTTTTACGACTTCAGAAAACTATTAATAATTTTTCGTTTTCATTATTTGAGATTGCTTTTTGCACATAGTCTCTTAGCTAAATTTGCTAAAGACTGTTTGTTCATTAATTTTATTCGTTAATGGTTAATCAGATATTTTTCCTCCATAATTTATAATATGAAGAGGTAATTTATAGTTATATATTTCACTGTCATCTAGATTATTAGATCATCATTAAGGACTTGCATGGGCACACAATTTTATGCTCAATATATTTAACACATATTACGTGCGCCTTATTAGAACTGCAAACACAAGGATCAGTTAGGAACATGCTATAGTGAGAAATAAGACAAAAAATAAAGTCAACTATTGATATTAGATGTGAAACTTATAAAACCACTATGTGTGTTCAGTCCTGCAGAAGTCTGAGTCTACCCATTACGTGTTTGGCGTCTAATCGGAAAGAAGCTAGCAAAGCGTACGTCACGACAGCATAATTCACAATGAAGGACATCATAGACTTCTTAAGTTACAAGGAAGATCTCCACACCTGCGTTTGTAAACGTCCGTGGCGCAGCATTTTTGGCATCTGTTTACCAAGTGCTCACAAATTAATTCGCACATATATATCTCAATTCAACTTACTCAAAAGCTTATCGTCTGAGTCAAGTTAAAGCACGCACTTGACGATACTCCTGTATATCAAGTTCAACTCACTCAAAAGCATATTTCCTGATTTAAAATCACATGACAACAAATGATTCATAAAGATATTAAGATCAAGTGCACATAAGTTATATATATATATATATATATATATATATATATATATATATATATATATATATATATATATATATATATCTATCTATATATATATATATATATATATATATATACGAGGGGCGGTCGAAAAGTTTTGCACTTTAGTGTGAAGGAGCCAAGGCACGTACCTGGAAATTGGTGTGAACTTTAGTTCTTCTCTATGTATTCACCCCTCAAAGCAATGCACTTCTTCCATCGCTTCTTCGCCTTCCTGATGCCCTGATTGTAAAACACCCCCGTCTGGGCCCGGAACCACGTCTCCAGTTCAGTAATCCAGTCTTGGTTGTTAGAAAAACGACGTCCACGAAGCGGATTCTTCATGTTTGGAAACAGGAAGAAGTCACTCGGTGCCAAGTCCAGTGAGAATGCTGGATGGGGCATGATTTCATACCCGCACTGCTGGGCAAGGACGATGGAGCCATGAGCCGGCGCATTGTCCTGAAGCAGACGAACGCCTCTAGACAGCATCCCGCGTCTTTTGTGCTTCATTTCTTCTCGTAACTTCTGGATAAGGCTTTGGTAGTACGTGGAGTTAATAGTAAGGCCATGAGGAAGGTAGTCGGTGAGTATTACCCCGCAGCAGTCCCAAAAGACGGTGAGCATGACCTTTCCCGTAGAGGGTACCGTCTTTGCCTTCCTTGGTGGTGGCGAACATGAATGTTTCCTTTGTTTGCTCTGGCTTTTAGTCTCTGGGTCATAGAAATGCACCCAACATTCGTCCACAGTAACTAGTCTACGAAAGAAATCATCTTCGTCAGCATTGCAAATGTCCAACATCTGTGCGGATGTTTCGGCTCGATGCTCCTTTTGTCCATGACACCGCTTCATACACAACTGAACCAGTTTCCCACCAATTTCTCTTTCACACAGCACCCCGCGCGCGCCATGTACGCGCGGGAAATGTAAACCAATAGTGTGTCTTTACAATGATACACAGCAATCCCGAATGTCTTAACGCTTTCTTAGTAAAGTGCAAAACTTTTCGACCACCCCTCGTATATATATATATATATATATATATATATATATATATATATATATATATATATATATATATATATATATATATATATATATATATATATATATATATATATATGTGTGTGTGTGTGTGTGTGTATGCGTGTGTGTGTGTGTGTGTGTGTATGGGTGTGTGTGTTCTTTCATTCATAACCCTCCACTCCCAAAGGAGCATAGGCCTTCAACAAACACATGCCAAGTCCTCCTGTCCCGTGCCATCATCTCAAGTTCTTTCCATGTTCTCCTCATCATTTTCACCTCTGTTTCCAACTCTCTTCTCCATGTACTTCTTGGTCTTCCTCTGCCTCTCTTGCCCTGGGGTTCCAGAACAAGGACTGCCTTGTAATGCTATCAACAGGTTTCCTCAGTGTGTGTCCTATCCATCGCCATCGTCTTCTTCTCATCTCTTGTTCCACTGGCACTTGTCTAGTTCTTGTCATCAGTTCCACGTTGGTAACCTTGTCATACCATTTTAATCCCTCTATTCTACGCAAGCACCCATTTATGAAAGTCTGTAGCTTTTTGGTTGTTGTCTTTGTTGTTCTCCATGTCTCCGAGCCATACAATAGGACTGACTTCACATTTGAGTTGAAGATTCTTATTTTCGTGTTGGATCCGATTTCTCTTTATCGCCATATATTTCCCAATGCAATGAAAGCTCCTCTTGCCTTTTGTATTCTTATTTTGATATCGCTGTCTGTCCCTCCAACTTTGTCTATATTACTGCCAAGATATGTGTATGATTCTACATCTTGAATTGGTGTTTCTTCAAGTTCAACCCTGTTATCATTACCTGCATTTATTCTCATTATTTTTGTCTTTTCCCTGTGTATTTTCAACCCAATTGCTGTGACCTCTCATCGAGTGTTTTCAATTTGTCCTGCATCTGATTACGGTTATGGGACAGAAGAGCCAAGTCATCAGCAAAATCCAGATCATCCAACTGCTTAATCAGAGTCCACTGGATTCCATTTCTGTTGTGTGTTGTCGATGATCTCATAACCCAATCTATTGCCAGCAAGAAAAGAAATGGAGACAAGAGGCATCCCTGTCGCACTCCTGTTCTGATCCCAAACGGTTCTGTAAGCTGTCCTTCGTGAAGAACTCTGCATGTCATGTCTTCATATGTTTTCTTTATTAAATTAATGATCTTCAGGGGAACTCCATAATGCCTCATCAGTTTCCAAAGTGATTCTCTGTCTACACTGTCAAATGCCTTTTCGTAGTCCACAAATCCGATGTATAGTGGTGAATTCCATGTGTTCTTTACATTTGTTATTAACCTCAAGTCTTTACCATCACTGCGCGACAATAAGAGAAAATAAAGGCCTCAGCTTTAATAGCAAAAAAACTGAAGTAATGGTCATCTCAAAGAAAATGACTTCCCCAGAATGCACTATCAAAGTAAATGGAATAGTTTTAAAACAGGTCAATAGAAGAAGTGAAGAGTGGAATAGTTCTGGCAAAAACAGGATTCTATAAATGAAGAGTATTTTATACCAACAATACTTTGTCAATGGAAGTAAGAAAAAGAGTTGTTCAGTGTTATATAGAATGAATCCTGACAAATGGGAATGAGCCATGGACAATTAGTAAACAAGTAGGGAAGGCAATAGAGGCTACAGATATGTGGTTTTATTGATAAATTGTACTGGAGACAGGAAGTTGTGGAGAGATATGATCTCCTACGGCATTAGACATGGTACTATATATCAAGATCACATTACCAAGTTTAGATACTCAATCAGCAGAAGATCATTTCGTGCAGATCTCCAGTCTAATAAAGGTGTTTTATCGATCAGACAGCAGGCATTTTCATGAGGCGTATATCAAAGTTTTGTCGACGCTAGAGAGAATTCCAAGAGTAGAGGGACATTACATCTTACAAGTTCTCACTACTGCATGCGCACGAGTTTAGGCTATAATTACTCCTCTTCTGTATAACCCACAAGGGGTAGCTGACATCAACATTGGACAGTCGGTGCATACATGTGCATACTCACACAGTGGAGGAAATTTGAAAGACTCATGAACAGTTCAGAGTGGTCGTCAGTTTGGTAACACTTAATATATCACATCATTATTTCACTATTTACCTAGTTTCACATTCTTATTTAGTTAACTACATTTTTACATTTCATCTGTGTGTGAATTGTCTTTCACCATCATCCTTTTTACTTACTACTAACCCTATATGTGCATGGAGCCACGATAGCGCAGTGGTTAGTGCACTGGCTTCCTAGCATAGTGGTCCATGATCGATCCTCAGTTCAGGTGGGATCTTTTAGACCACAAACAGTTCCGGGGTCGACCCAGTTTCATGAATTGGGTTGTTTTGAATGCGGATCGCTCGCACTTTCAGCCGAGTGCTCTGCCTGTCTTATTTTCTGTTGTAGTCTCCTCCCACCTTTCTGTATAATAGCTCCTACAAGCTCTATTTCTCTGCATTAGTCACGTCACTCTTACGTTGAACAGACTAAACTCCACCCCTTTACATGTGTGCTTCGGCATCTAGCTAAAGGTCCTTTTATTCTGCCTTTCTTGTAGATGACGGCAAGTTCCCTGATTCTTTGATTCACAGAGAACCCGGGGACACGGGGAATCGACCTTAACCTTTCATCTGTTCGAACGCATCGTTCGGATTACAGCCTAAGTATCGCTATAGATTACGACTCTTTCTTTTATCAAGGGATGCAAGGTACACAGCTCCCAAGGTCCTTACGTCTTAGTACACCGTTTTCAATGCACGTGCGACCCCATGCGAAGAGCACCTGCATACTTCATCTTAATATTTAAGTTAGGCGTCCCTAACACACCTTGCCACTGTCTCCAGAGAGAATTTTTGCTACCTTACAAAATGGATCAGTGCTAAGTGCCAATCTCAGTTGTTTTGAGTTTAGGAATATTCTTTCAGTCGGTAAGCACACATTTACTTAATTAATGTAGTAGCATAGGCCGCAAGATATTTTAACTTAATTTATAGAATAGAGATCCCTCGTTACTTTGTTTCATCTTAAATTTATGTACATTTTTCCTTAAGATAAATAACACTAAGAGGTTAGGTTAAGAGTGTTTTCCTTAAGACATAAAGAGTGAGTCTGTGTATAATAGTACTTCCATTTTTATGCGTTTGGTTTGTGTGGAATATTACTGTAAAGAGTATTACAATTGTGTAAATACTGAGTATCAGCTCAGTGCTATTTATGTAACTTATCCCTGCCGGTACTCGGTACCTGTCTGTGTTCAAGTCTTCACTAACCAGTACAAGAGGTGCGTCATTGGACCCCTCATGGCTACTTGTTTTGCAAGTAGACGCCGAAAGAAAAACATCAGGAATGTGTATATTTCGATGGATATCACCATGTTATGTTAAATTATAGAATAAAAGATACACCAGAGTATCTAGTGGTGTAGATATTTTCCTATAACTGACCTCGAAACCCTCGAATCGGTCGGTTGGATCGGAGGGTTGATCAGTGAGTTAACAATTCACTATCGTAAAACAAGCTATTGTTACCGAAACAGAACCAGGCTCGACAGTAAACATGACTCACTCTAATATCTTGGGGGCTAAGGAGATTTCTAAAATTGGATACTGGAATGTAAGAACTATGTATCAAGACGGAAAATTGGAAGAAGTAATTAAAGAAATGGATAATTATAAGTTGGACTTATTGGGTGTCAGCGAGTGTAGATGGACGGGGAAGGGCATAAAATATATATCAGAAGAAAAAAAGCAAATTATATACTCTGGTAGTAATGATAATCGTCACACAGAGGGAGTAGCCATCCTAATGACACAGAAAGCAGCAGCATCGCTTATCAGC
The DNA here is from genome assembly GCA_024509875.1 of Oreohelix idahoensis. Taxonomy (NCBI): domain Eukaryota; kingdom Metazoa; phylum Mollusca; class Gastropoda; order Stylommatophora; family Oreohelicidae; genus Oreohelix; species Oreohelix idahoensis. The sequence goes on from JAMPIV010004565.1 coordinate 9,473, forward strand.
TGGGTACCTATCAATGAGAGGCTAATATTAGCTAGATTTCAGACACGATTTTTCAAGCTCTCAATTGTACAATGTTATGCACCAACTAACGACGCTCTTGATACCACAAAAGATGACTTCTATGAAGCACTTCTAAGTACCATCAACACAATACCCAAGCATGACATAATAGCAGTCATGGGTGATTTTAACGCCAAAGTAGGTGACAACAACGATGGAGTACAAAGATATCTCGGTACTCATGGCATAGGCTGTTTGAATCAAAATGGCGAAAGACTTCTAGAACTTTGTGAAATATCAAACCTCGTTGTGGCAGACACCATCTTTCCACATAAGAATATCCACAAGATAACATGGAATTCACCTGATGGCAGAACTAAGAACCAGATAGATCACTTCTGCATAAGCGCTAAATTTCGCTCATCAGTTCAAGACGTCAGAGCATACAGAGGTGCAGAGATCGGAAGCGATCATAACCTCTGCATAGCTAAAATGAGAATTAAACTGAAGAAGTTATACCAACCGAATAAAAATAGAAGAATAGATGTACACAGACTGCAATCAAATGATATAAAGAAGGAATATAATGTCAAAATGAACAACTATTTCGATGCTTTAGGCAAAATTGACAACGATATCACCACCAAGACAATCGATACTAAATGGGAACAACTGAGAACAGCAATGACAGAAGCAGCTGTAGCGACCACCGGATACCTAGTACATAAAAAGAAAAAATGGATGAGAGAAGATACTTGGGATAAAATACAAGAAAGGAAAACAGCAAAACAAAAACTACTAGCGGCAAGTACACATAATGCAGTTGAATCTTGCAAACTAACTTATAACTTGTTAAATAAAGAAGTGAAGACAAAAACTCGAAGAGATAAAAGACATTTCATCAATGAACTGGCCGTAGAAGCTGAAAATGCTGCAAGAACTGGTAATAGTAGGTGCCTTTATCAAATTACAAAACAACTATGTCACCAGCCTACTGCTATGGAAACACCTGTTAAAGGTAAATTAGGGAATGCAATACCAACAGAAAAAGAACAAATGAAGAGATGGGCTGAGCACTTCATGGAGGTGCTAAACAGACCACCACCAACAGTAACACCTGATTTTAATAATGAAACATCCACAACCACCTTGTCAATAACTTGCGATGAATTCACGCTGGACGAGATCAAACAAGCCGTTAAAAGATTAAAAAATTTTAAAGCTGCTGGAGTTGACGAAATTTCAGGGGAAATGATTAAAGCAGTTAATGACAACAACCTCTTGAGAATTTTAGATATTATAAATGAAGTATGGAGAGAAGAACAACCACCACAACAATGGAAAGACAGTATTATTGTAAAGTTACCGAAGAAAGGTGATCTATCAGACTGTAATAACTGGCGTGGTATATCTCTATTATCAGTACCTGGAAAATTATTATGTTGCATGATGTTAGAAAGACTTAAATTGCATGCTGACGAAAAGATCAGAGAAGAACAAGCGGGTTTCAGGCCGAAACGATCATGTATTGATCAAATATTCACACTAAGAACAATTATAGAAGAATCAGTGGAAAGGCAATCGCCACTTATTATCACCTTCGTCGATTTTCAAAAAGCCTTTGATAGTCTACACCGCCCATCATTGTGGAAGATACTTACAATCTATGGTTTTCCAACAAAATATGTGAATATAATCAAAGCGCTATATGACAATGCAAGATGTTGTGTTAGAACAAATAAAGGGAATACAGAATGGTTTACAGTAGAAACAGGGGGGAAACAAGGCTGTATTATGTCACCACTACTTTTTGGAATAGCTATTGATTGGGTTATGAGAAACTATACCCACAATGAACAATTGGGTATAAAATGGACAAATGGAAAATTCCTGGGGGACCTGGATTTCGCAGATGATGTAGCATTCTTAAGTTCAACACCAAGACAATCCCAAGAAGCAATAAATAATTTGTGTCATCTCTCGGTTAAAATTGGTCTCCAAATAAATGCCTCTAAAACTAAAGCTATGAACTTTTCTAACGAGACCTTTGATATCATCTTGAACGGGGAAAAACTACAGAAAGTTGAAAGTTTCAATTATTTAGGCAGTAAAATGACTCAGGATGGTGACACAACAAGAGAAATCCATACTAGAATTGCTTTGGCAGCTAGCGCCTTCAATAGATTATCTAACATTTGGAAATTACGATCATTGAATATACATACCAAGCTTCGTCTGTTTAATTCAAATGTTATCTCAGTGTTAACATACGGCTGTGAGAGTTGGAAAATAACAAAATCATTGGAGAACAAGCTGAATACATTCGAGAACAAATGTCTTAGAAAACTCATGAACATCAGTTGGAAAGAATTCAAGACTAATCGACAAATAAGAGAAGACTCTAGGCAGAAATATGTCTCCGACTATATAAGGAAAAGACGATGGTCATATATCGGTCATGTCCTACGAATGCAAAACAACAGAATACCACTACAGGCGCTCACTTGGGTTCCTGAGGGTAAGCGGAAAAAAGGAAGACCAAAAGAAACACTCAGAAGAACAATAATAAGAGAAGGAAGAACGTTGGGCCTAAATAATGTGCAAGAGCTAAGAGGAGTGGCGTCACAACGAACAACCTGGAGAGCACTGGTTTCTGCCTTATGCGCCGTGTTTGGCGCTTAAAGAATTTATTATTATTATTATTTGTGGATATTTACGTAATAAATATAATTATATGATTTGAGCGGTTACAATTTACTTTTATTCTACCTGTCACGAAATTTGCTGTTGTAGTCCTTACTGTAATAGATTAACCTATTTAGCAAGAGAGGACAGATGAGGTTATGATATCTTAAACATAGTCTCGAGTGTGGCTGGGAAGAAGACATTAGATATCTGATTATCTCTCAATTCTCCAGAGGTCATATCTCTCTCCTTATTTTCATTAGTGACTCTATTTTTCTCTGCTTTCACATTACTCATTAGTACTCTGTCTAAACTCAGACATCATCTACTTTCATCCTCGCGACATAGGTACCTGAGCAACGCTGTGATGGTTAAGGCGGCCGACGTGATGCTGACCACTTCAACTCTAGTGTGCCGATGATCAAGAAAATATGAGCCTAACATCATATTCCTAATATGCCTCAATTAGCATGTAACGGGATCCCTGTATGTGTATATATTTAACTAATAAGCTGATAGCCACGTGATCATTACCTAATTATTTAATGTATCACTCGTGCTATTTGTGATAAAAAGGTAAAGAATCTCGTTACACACCCATTGAGGCATATTGGGAATATGGTGTAAGGCCCATATTTTCTTGACCATCGGCACACTAGGGGTAATGTGGTCAGCATCACGCCGGTCGCTTTAACCTTCCCATAGTTGCTCTGGTACCCAATTCATGAGGTGGGTCGACCCCAGAGCTGTTTGTGGTCTAAAAACTCCCACCTCAACTGAGAATTGAACCATAGACCACCGAGCTAGGAAGCCAGTGCACTAACCATTTCGCTGCCACGGCTATTCGTGTTAAGTATTTATATATATAGGTAAAATCCTTCATTAAGAACGTTGAGGGCTTTTTTTCGAGATCAGTTAAAGAAGCTAATATCGTAGGGAAATAGAAAACGTTACATTTTTTATTACAAAACACTATTAAGTGGAGAGCATTCGCATTCACTTCTTCTTGTCCTTATCTCGAATAGTTCTTTTTCATAACTTAACGAGCCCATTTCTGGAGACCTTCTTGACAACATTCCATAGGACATTCCCATCGCACTGTAGCAGTGCGACCATTGGTGTCCCGCCCAGTATTTCATATACGACAAGGTCCAAGACTTAGGAATTAGATTTAAGTAAAAAGAGTAGAAAGAGATATAAAGAAACAGTTTTAAAACCAAACTGTAGAAAACCAATTGGAAAAAAAAAAGCATCACCATTCTTTGACCCAACTCAGTAAAAACCAGTATGTACAGATAATGACGAGAGAAGCTATAGAATGGATCAAAGAATGTAAGAAAAATGAAACACCTTTCTGTTATACACTGGAACATCAGACGAGAAAAACAGAACGTTTTGAGATATCCCGAATTTCCCACATGTTTTAGCCATTCGTATTCATCATGTAAGGAGTGTGATGTAGTACCACGCTTGTTAGGGATCGAAAAGCGAAACACTGGTGAAATTTCATTACGTGAAGAGTCCTGCATTTCTAGTGTAGTCTTGATTTGTATGACTCACCCGAATACCACTGTTCATTTTGTTTTTTCAACAAAAGCCGAACACAGAGTTTCGTCATTTATTCATCATATGATATTGTTTTTTTCCTAACGAGTTAGTGTAAGCTTTGTTACCCCCAGGCTTTTTGGCACTTACTATATGAATAAGCGCTAGTTGTAATAAAACAATTGTGTATTGAAATCTGTAATATCACGTTGTATTGTAAAAAGAGATATTATACTATTCATCGGGTAAACAACAATGAAGTGATAAGATAAATAACAAGTGCATGAACTTCTGAAAGAGCGATAAATCACGCTGATCACTAATTATTGAGTGTGTGTTTGTTTTTATTTTTTTAAAAAAATATTGATTATTGTTTCCATGCCACGAAACTGGAACACTGAGAAATATATGATAATTTTCTTACTTAGGTTATTTCCCAGGCCGAAAAATAAATTACCTCATACCACTTTCGCAAACTAAAAAAAGTGCACCACAGTGAAACTATAATATAAACGTACTTAAATTTCCCCGTCTCTGCAAGCATTAAAATTCTATTAATCCTGTTTAAAAAGTATATTTAAATAACACAGAAGTAAATGAACAAAAAATCAGGAATGTGTTGACACGGTTCTAATATCTTGGACAAAACAACAAAGAACGTGATTTTAAAATATATAGTTCCCGTAATAGGACAACTGAAACAGAGAATGTCAGAGAATGCCAAATGTGAAACAGAAGTGAAGAAGCGTATTGGAATGCGCATTACGGGATCGAAGACGCAGCAATAGAGATTAATGCAGTCAGCGACTCATAGCTTGACTGCTTGTTTCAGGGTCAGTGAACCAGAGCTGACCGAGACCCTACTCCACCTCCAAGTGGTGGTCCTGGAAACAGGCTGCATCACTGCAGTCTGGCTGAGAGAGCAGGGATCGAAGAGGGAAGGCAAACCCGGTCCCTAAAAATGCTTTGTTGAGGTCGGATGTGTCGGCCGAAAGGCGCAAATATCGCAGCCTCGCTGTAAACGAACACAACGCAACCAACGTCCTTATCAGGACGAACGAATAAGAAGAAGAAGAAGAGGAGGAATTGTCACAGTGACTGATAATTTATTTTACTATTCCGTTCCATATGTTATTACTTTTAATGTTCTGGTTTCCTTGACATTTTGTATTTTCTTTTCTACCTTCGTGGCCCAAATTTTTTCACCTTCTCAAACCCCACCCACGGTTTATTTACGTTTTGGCCTTCAGAATAAATTCCTACAGCGGTCAGCGAACGGTAACGTTACATCAACGCACCTGTGGTTCGTTTGACCAGAGAAACATTTCTGTTACGCTTAAAGTGTTTGAACGAGCGAGAGACGGTTTCTGTGAAGACTCGGCTCGTTAGCAGGGACCAATCTTCTGCGGTCGGTAAACGAGTTTGAAATCCGATTCAGGGGAATATACATCCGCTGTTAGGCGGTCTGTGTGGTTTTGCCCTTAGACGAGTTAGAGCATAAGATGATGTATTTTTCTATCTGGGGAAATTTCTGGCGGCTGTTGTCTCTGATGTAGTCTCTAGAATAACCTTTGTCTTACTAATGATTACGTTCTACGCCGAAACATCTGCAGAAATAGGCCCTCCAGGTGTCCCGGGTAGCGTTGTTTGTAAACTATAAGACTAGAGAATTTTAATAAGTCAAACACACTCGTAAATATTTCCTGCCCGAGAGAGACCATCCTGAGATTCAGGCAAACATTAACACAGAACTACATGTTTTTGCCTATTTCTTGGCATTTTCTCGGGGTGAGTAAACAGATCTTATAATATGATATATTCATGTTAGCTTTTATATATATCTGATAGGAATGTGACTTACTTAATTTATTTGAGGATTTCTCCCGGTAAATAAATTCAGTGATAATGTAGTGCAGTCTACCGCCTTAGTTAAGTGGTGCTTGAACAGTCAGGTGTCAATGTTATGCTTACCATGTGTTAAGAGTTGGCTAAAATTAACTGTCATTTCTGCAAGAAAATGTCAGAGGTGTGAATTATTCACTTAACACTGAATAGTGAGATGCAGGCACTATAACACTGAATTATAGGAGATAGTCACTTATTCCTTACTTACTTACTTACTTAGTCGTTCCTCTTCTACCGTGAGGTGTAGAGGTTTGGAAGAGAGAGCGCCAGACCATTCTATCAGCTATCTTCTTCCTGGCCTGGTTCCATTCTAGTCCTCGGTCCTTCAAAGATTGTCTAATGTTGTCCTCCCAGCGGACTCTGGGTCGTCCTGGAGGTCTGGATCCCTGGCTCTTTGTTTCCCATGCTTGTCGTGGTAGCCAATCTTCTCCCATTCTGCAGACATGGCCAAACCATCTTAGTTGGGACTGTTCTATTTGGGTCTGCAGCGGATGGGATTTTAGGCCTTGACGGATCGTCTGGTTGCGGACCATGTCTCTTCTAAATGTCACTTATTCCTTTTTGGTAGAAACTTCTAATGGTTGGGGAGAATCATTTTATGCTTATTTGTGTAGCTAGGCACTAGTCTATAACTTTCACAGAAAGCAGTCACCAACCATAGATATAATTATATCTTATGTTCAGTCACAACTGTAGTTTTTTATAGCAAGAACATTGCATTTTCTATGTATGCATTTGTGGGATGTTAATGTATTTCCCGAAGGGGCATATGATTTAATGTTGTAATGTCACATGCTGTAATTTGTTTATGTAAACTCATTTAAATGATTGAGAGATGAATAGCATATCCATTCAGCTGTAACTACAAGGTTAGGTTTCCTGTATGTTTAGTAGGAAGAAGAGGAGTAGATTTTGCTGTCAGGACCTTTACTGACAGGTACATGGGTGTACAAACGATATTAAGCCTATGCAGGCGCATGCTGATAATTGATAGAGTGGAAGGAGCGGAGCATAACTGGTTATATAACGTTAGTGTGATTTTATTGTTGGCTTAATGTAAAGGGTGTCTCTTTTGAGTCTCAGTTTCAGGGATACCGACTTGCTAGAGCAGACTCCAGTCAGGCAAAGAACGTCATATACTCTTAGATCTAGAGGGTTTCTGAATACAGCTAGCATCACGAGTTGTCAAACACCAATACCTGAAACAAAAACCCCTTATGTCAACGCTATTTCTCTCTAAAGGGAAAATACGCTCACGCAGTGTGCAACGAGCCAACGCAAAATCTGAAATCATCTGTTGCAGTAGTAGTTTCCTACTCGCCTATTGGATTACCAGTCAGAGCATTTGCGGCTCCCAGAAATATCAATCAGCCAAGCGTCTATAGCAGAATTTCAATCACCAGCCTTTGTGTGCCTAAACGGGGCACTCAGTCAAACCTCAGTCAAACCAGCCCAAACCGGATTTTAATACCAAGTACGCAAGCCAATTCTAGCGCCGGATAAGAGCGCTTTCGACCCTTTGTCCTCAAGTCACTGCGTCTTGTGTATTTCTGGGTTATGTAGAACCTCGCACTTAGGAGTGGCCAGCCAAAGATAGACAGAGTTCCAGTCCCCCCTCACGCAATTAGGGGTCACCAACGTTTAGCACCTACAAGGAAAGTTTTGTATAATACTCCATTCACCTTGAAGGATATTTACATGTAAGACACTTTTCTGGAGCTAGCTTCTGGTCCCACGAAAGCGGACAGGCTGTCGCTCAGTTTGTTTATTTGGTCAGCATGAGATAGACAGTCTTCCAGTCCCCCTCGCGCAATTAGAGGTCACCAATGATAGCACCGACAAGGAAAGTTTTGTAGGTTTATTTCATCCCCTTAAAGGATATCTACATGTAAGACACTTTTCTGGAGCTAGCTTTTGGTCCCACGAAAGCGGACGGGCTGACACTCAGTTTGTTTATTTGGTCAGCAGGAGATAGACAGTCTTCCAGTCCCCCTCGCGCAATTAGAGGTCACCAATGATAGCTCCGACAAGGAAAGTTTTGTAGGTTTATTTCATCCCCTTAAAGGATATCTACATGTAAGACACTTTTCTGGAGCTAGCTTCTGGTCCCACGAAAGCGGACAGGTTGTCGCTCAGTTTGTTTATTTGGTCAGCAGGAGATAGACAGTCTTCCAGTCCCCCTCGCGCAATTAGAGGTCACCAATGATAGCACCGACAAGGAAAGTTTTGTAGATTTATTTCATCCCCTTAAAGGATATCTACATGTAAGACACTTTTCTGGAGCTAACTTTTGGTCCCACAATAGCGGACAGACTGACAGACAGTTTATTTCCTTTCTTTGTGTTCTACAGGTTTTATGATCGGTGGTCTGTGTGTTCGTTGTTGGTGTATTTTGCATATTTTTGATTATTGATGTAATTTTATGTTGTTTGTGATGATATGCATTATTTTCATACATGCTTCTTCATTTAATAAATTTTACTCATTTATTAATGCGCTGTTCACGACCCTTCCATCCATAATTTACATTTTTAGCTCTTTACTATAGTCTCTATTTATGGTCCAGAGAAAAGAGGAAGAGCAGGAGGTGCTTGGACTATAAAAGTGAGTTGAGGCTTGGAGAGAGAGATAATTTTAATAAATCTTCTTCCAGGTTGTCTCAAGTCCACCTCCTATTTACACCTTATCTACGTGTAATCTATAACTCTGTCAGTCCACTATCATTGTCGATTTCACTACTATTGTCCAACTCGACAAACTACTCTTACACTTTAACTCAACCACGACAGGAATGTCCATGATTACATTCAACATCCTCTCTCTTGTCGCTCCTCACGAAGCATAGAACCACCACTACAGCTGGTCACCTTGCAGGACACCTGCGTCACAGCGTTCTTGTGCTTTTGCACTCGTGATTTATGTAGCAACTAGTTTTTACATGGTCAGGTTTCTAGTCCCACGCTCAACCTCATTCTAGTCGCCTATTACGATTGCATGAGGGAGTGGGAGACCTATTCTTTCCATGCGTCAGAAGAGACCCCAGGAAAATGTTCGAGGAAATTCAATAAAATAAATATAAAATACCACACAAATTAAAAGTTTGATCAATCAAAAGTTTTACACATTTTACGACTTTGTTCGATGTTGGGTCAGGGAAGGTAAAAATAGAGAGAGAAGGAACTGGTCACATAATCTCATAAAGCTGATGTAATGAAGTCTTTAACACGCCACTCCCCTACAGCAATATCTGCTTTGAACTACCGTTATCTTTTTACGGTGTCGAAATGTGGATACAGGAAAATTTAACACATTTCATGGAAACAGAAGACAACAAAGGAGAGAACTATCAATAGAATTCGCGACTGACATCAAAATTAGGCACGCGCATACAAATATGTTGAATATATTACATAAATATGTTGGGCATATTACAAAAATATGTTGGATATATTACAAAAATATGTTGAATATATTACAAAAATATGCTGAACATATTACAAAAATATGTTGGACATATTACAAAAATATGTTGGAGATCTTACAAAAAATATTTTGGACATGTTACAAAAGTGTGTTGAACATATTACAAAAATATGTTGGACATCTTACAAAAAAATATGTTGGACATATTACAAAATTTGTTGGACACATTAATAAAAACATGTTGGACATACTACAAAAATATGATGGACATATTACGAACATAACACTTTGTTCGACCCGGAAAAGTAGAAGTGATATAAGTAAACATGGAAAGTAATGAGAGAGCTTTTACTTGTGAAGATGACATCAAGAGATAGACACGAAGCAGCTTATCAGAGTGTACCATCAGCTCTAGAGACGGAAAAGATAGAGGTCAATGAATGCCCTGCCTACATGCAGAGATGGTTTTTGATCTAATCTCTTTGTGATATGCCTTAAAGCGAGGAAGTAAACTTAGTAGAAAAACTAATTAAAACAAGAAAATATTTGCGTTTGAAGGAGGAGAGAGAAAGGGTTGCAAGTCAGATCGGGGCTTGTGTGGCAAACACTTTAAATATAAAACTATTAATTACATGTGCAGAGTATAAAAGTAAATAGATTCTGTGAAAAAGCAAAAAAACATGAAGAAAAGAAACACGCAGAATTTATGAAAAAGTAATGCTGTCCTCCGAATGTCGATATGGGTATAAATATATTTCAAAACGGATATGACTGAAGAATGACTTAACAAAAGGAGTAAGAATAAGGAGTGGAAAAAGGAAACCAAAGGTGTAAACAGCGGGAAGGTTCGACATTGCTAGCATCGTATGGGCTACCGAGTAAACCAAAAATAAGTCAGAACGATCCGGTATCCTTTAACTAATCACGTAGTAAACATACTTTCTAGCTACGACTCGGTAGAGGAATAACTGATTTTATCCATACAAAAAACAGTAATGAAACTTTTCCTGACCTCAGGTGTGTACAAAACATTATTTATGACCTTTAGCTGATATGTTTAATAGATTGGCATATCGGGAGCAGTGAACTGTAAACGAACACACCATTGTTTGTCTGTGTTTGTACGTCAAGCCGTTGAGAGGAATGACTTTATCACTTGGTAAAGTCAATTTACTGTTCGATCAGTCATCCCGTGCAACGTGAGATATTTGACCTCATGACTTGTTTTAAGGTTATACTGGCAGTCTGATACATCAGTGCTTTGTGTAAGCAGTAATTATGTTTGAACTGATTGACCTGTACGCATGCCTCCTCGAGATAAACTGTTTACGTTCTGCAAGTGAAAGCGGTAATACTTTGATCTTTTTGATATTTTACTGACACTAATTTCACCAATACAATTTAGCTAGTGTGTAACGGAAAGTTCAGATATCTTCGCAGTTGTTGTTTAGAGGAATAATAAATCAGGCACTAGTATTGTTATTCCTTCCTGGGGAACAGTCTATGTTTAAACAGCCTTTTTTGTATGTCACAGAAATGTGGATGCTCATTTTGTTTCGTAACATCATTTTTTTGTCCGTTCGGCTCTTTATGGAGCACGGAGCCACCACTACAGCTGTTACCCCTGCAAGAAGCCTGCATCAACATTCTTATGCTCATGTTGTGGTTGTTTCTTTAGCACTCTATTTGCTATCATGAGGTTGTCAGTCACATGCATAACCTCATATTAGTCGACCTGTACGATATGCCTGAGGGAACAGTGGGCCTTTATCTCACAGTTTAGTGCCTTTCTCTCACAGTTTAGTGACATACAGATAGTGTAAAATGAGTTACCATAATAAGTTCAATATTTGTAAAATTCACATTTTGTCTCGTTGATATATTGCTACTGTTTTGTTTGTCCTTACTAGTATGTGCATTCATTTACATTTGGCAAATTTTTGTTACTTCATTTTATTCTTTCTAAAGGAGTTAACAAAAATAAGATGATGATAATGATGATGATATATACATTTAAAAGCTATGAAGAAAACTAGATGAATGCAGTCAGCGACCCATAGCTTGACTGCTTGCGTCAGGGTCAGCGAACCAGAGCTGACCAAGACCCTACTCCACCTCCAAGTGGTGGTCCTGGAAACAGGCTCCATCACTGCAGTCTGGCTGAGTGAGTAGGGATCGAAGAGGGACGGCAAACCCGGTCCAAAAAATTCCATGCTGAAAACGGATGTGTCGGACCGAAAGGCGCAAATTTCGCAGCTGCGCTGTAAACGGCGACACAATGTAACCAGCGTCCTTTTCAGGAAGAACGCAGAAGAAGAATAAGAAAAGCTAAGCGATAGACAATATTATTACAATAACATAAATTTAGTTTAAATGTTCAAAATGTCCACACTCAGAATGGATACATGAGCGACATTAATCATCAACAGATCTTCAATTCTTTAAGAATTGTCTTTCTTTCTTCAAAACTTAATTCAGTATTCTCCGTAATTTGTCATGTATCTGAAATATAAAACAAAATTACTTAATTGTGAAAAAAATGTCTATCTCTTAGCATTAAAATGTGATAAGGAAAATTAAATTATATATATATATATATATATATATATATATATATATATATATATATATATATATATATATATATATATATATATATATATATATATATATATATAAGCAAGCCTGAACACGTGACCCGTTTTAAATAAATTCCTGTTGTTTTGAAAAGCACATATTTGTTCGCAAGTCCCTTAAAAAGCGTGAGGCCCTAGGCAAAAATCTAGATTGCCATGGCCTAAAACAGCCACTTCTAGGGAGTATCGAAACAGCCACTTCTAGGGGGAGTATTGAAACAGCCACTTCTAGGGAGTATTGAAACAACCTTGAGACCTCATCTTTAACTCTCACCCGTGTGTTACCGGGGCGCGAAAGTGGAGCAAAGAACAGTAACAATGTTCCCTACCAAGCTATGTGTTCCCACTGTTCCCTACCAAGCTATGTGTTCCCACTGTTCCCTACCAAGCTATGTGTTCCCACTGTTCCCTACCAAGCAATCGTTGTAAAAAGAAACTAAAGAGGAATGGGCATGGGGCCGGTTCCCCTATTCTGAAAAAAAATGTTAAACCATAAAAACTTCAACAAGCAACGATAACAATGGATAAGACACACATCGAGGAAACACGTGGATAGTTTTACATAGCAGTCCTTGTTCTGGGACCCCGAGGGTAAGAGAGACAGAGCTAGACAAAGAAACATATGGAGAAGAGAATCCTATACAGATGTAAAAATGATGAGGTAAACGTGGAAAGAACTTGAGCTGATAGCACGAGACAGGAGGATTTAGTTTGCTTTTTAAGGACTATCTTCATTGCACACGGACTACTCAATGCTCCGATCTCCTCTCTTAGATCTCACAAGGAGGATCTCAGTACAATGCACGAACTCCGTAGCACCTGCAAGAATCCCAATGTGTGCATTCAAGAATCACACATTCTATAAATATTTTTGTTGTGGGTAGGTTTCTAATTTTTAAATTTTGCCAGGGCAACGGCCTTATATGCCTACTTTTTACGATTTCCAACTGCCGTGGAATTTTTAACGTGCACAACTTGCACACGGGACCTCCTTTTTTCGCCCTTATCCGAGAAGGCTAGGCATTCGATCTCACTACCCAGTAGACCAGGGGGGAGTATGACATCTTAGGACCATTAGGTTCGGGAAAAAAAAATTTCCATAAATTATATTCTCCCAACTGGGAATCGAACCCGGTACCTTTAGAACTCGACGCGGACGCCGTACCTCTTAGCCACTCCGACCCCTAGGAGGATTTGCCATGTGTTCGTTGAAGGCATATTTTCCTTCGGGAGCTAAAGGGTGGTGATTGATCTTCAACTCTACAGTCGGTAATAACAGCATCATGGACTACTATTGCGTTCTAGTCTGTTACTTGTCTAGCAGTATTTGATTACTTTCTGTGTAGGATATGTCATATAACTTTCAAAAAATACATTATGGTTGAAAAATATCTCCAAGTTTTATTTTAATTTTTAAATCCTCAAATGCAACATTTGGGTATACATGAAACATGTCAAAATAATGAGCGATTTCTGCCATGTGAAGAATAAGTTTTTTTGTTTGTTTTTTTAAATTCTAGAAAAACAAGCATAAAAATTAAAATATAAATATCCAGTAAATTGACAGAACAAGCGAGAGAAAAAATGTGCTCACCTCAAGACGGTCATGTGTTGAACAGGTAGGAGCCCACTTTCAGATATAATGTTAATGTGATACAGCATTTTATAAAACAAAATAGCCGTTAATTCTCTTTATTTTCACGTTTATTTCATATAAATTAGTTTTATAGAAGTGAAGAGATAATAATGTTAACGTAGGTAACGACTTTTTGCTCACCTGCATAACACCAGGTGTAGCAAAGTATCATCTGACGACTGTTTACGCCATATCTCACACATTAAATCTTAGTTGACGTTTTCAACCACCCCGACCACACTTTATTTCATTAAGCGACAGACAGCCTTCCTAATAGTTCTTTCTAACAAAAACACCAAGCTCCAGACTGATGGCGCGGGCAAAGCCTATCATGAAGTAAGTCGTAGGTTCTTTTATAGCTTTAGAGTGACCAAGTCTCTTAATGAGGTTCCTAACTGGACATCAAAGTAATCGTTTCTTATCCTAGCAACCAAGGGTGATCCTTCTATATCTTAACACAGATCTCTAAAACAGCATGTTGCCGATTTGGTGGAGACGAGAGTTTGAGGTCAGTATGTTTTTCATTCTCATAGATTGTTTAGTTTGCATGAGATCAGCTGTCCTTTCCACTCAGATATAATGTGAAGAATATTATAGCAGTTTTGATTATCTGCCCTTATTTCTGTCTGCCTGCATATATATATATATATATATATATATATATATATATATATATATATATATATATATATATATATATATATATATGTGTGTGTGTGTGTGTGTGTGTGTGTGTACGTGTGTGATGGGGCCATAAAACACCCCAGAGGCCCCCTCAAGTTCATGCCATATTTATGTGTTTAACGCCCATATATTTTCGATGTGCGCGCTCCGAGTACGCCAGCCCACGTGACAGCGCGATGGCCATAATAAAGCCCCAGCCCACGTGACTGCGCGAGCCCTCATCGCTGGCGTGTGAAAAGTCTGACGCAGGACAAGTGGTCAGTTTGGTGAGATTCGCAGTAGAGGCATAATGTGAGACACCCAGAGTAAATAGAAGTTTGCACAGGATGAGCAATTGAGCACTGGCTGGGTGTGTTGTTTGGTTTGTTTGTTTACTTGTTTAATGTTTGTTCATTAGTTTGCTTTGTGGGTTTGGGTCACTGACAGGGTTGTATGAATAAATACAGCCCCTGCCTTAGAATCAAGAGTTTTATTGTTGTTCGGGTCGGTGCGAGTGTGCAAGAAAGTGATCACATATCACAACAGCATCATCATCTCTCGCCCACCCTATCACACACATATATATATATATATATATATATATATATATATATATATATATATATATATATATATATATATATATATATATATATATATATATATATATATATATATATATATATATATATATATATATATATGTGTGTGTGTGTGTGTGTGTGTGTGTGTGTGTGTGTGTGTGTGTGTGTGTGTGTGTGTACTGAAGCACATTAAAAACGCACCACCTGTATAATCCAGGAACAGAGTGTGAAATGTAAATATAAGTGTTTACTTCTTCCTTCTTCTTCCTCGTTCGTCCTGAAAAGGACGTTGGTTGCGTTGTGTCTGTTTACGCCGGAGCTGTGATATCTGCACCTTTCGGTCGACACATCCGACTTCAGCACGGCAGTTTTTGGGACCGGGTTTGCCTTCCCTCTGCGATCCCTACTCGCTCAGCCAGATTGCAGTGATGCAGACTGTTTCCAGGACCACCACGTGGAGGTGGAGTAGGGTCTTAGTCAGCTCTGGTTCGCTGACTCTGATGCAAGCAGTCAAGCTATGGGTCGCTGACTGCATTCTCTATTACTGCATCTTTGGGTCCCATAAGTGTTTACAAGTTTACATATTTGGAATCTTTATTCATTTTCCTATGAATCCATGCTGGTCATTAATTTGTACATTTGATTGTTATGAAATTCATTGCATTCTGTGCAGGCAAGGGAGAAAACCAAAAATGCAACCAATAAAAAAATTCATTCACACTATCCTCAGTATCTGGTATGTCCACCGTGTGCGTGCAAACAAGCTTGGCAGCGGCTCCGCATGGAACGCACAAGTCTCTGAAGGAAATTCCGGGGAATCAAGTCCCATTCACGTGTAAGAGCAGCTTCGAGCTGTTGCAGATTAGCTGGAGAACCTTGCCTGTAGACTCTGCGTCCAAGCTCGTCCCAAAGATGTTCTATAGGGGACATGTCTGGTGATAGAGCAGGCCAATCAATCGTCACAATGTTCTGCTGCTGTAGATATTGCTGCGTAATGCATGCGGTGTGCGCACGTGCGTTATCCTGCTGGAGAAGCTGCAAGTCTGGATAATTTGTGAACGCAGGAGCAACCAATGCATCCAGAACCTCATCTCGATATATCACAGCCTTAACATTTCCACGGAAGACGTGAAGAGGCAAGCGATGGTGAAAACTGAATCCTCCCCAAATGTGAATACTGCCACCTCCAAATCGGTTGTGCTGACGAACACAGCAATCTGCAAAGCGCTCTCCACACCATCGCCAAATCCGCATACGTCCATCAGCAAAGGATATGTTGAATCTGCTCTCGTCTGTGAATAGGACAGCATTCCACTGCAGTCTAGTCCATCTGACATGTTGCTCTGCCCATTGCAGGCGCTGCTGACGATGTCTGTGAGTCAAGTTTGGCCCAATATAAGGTCGTCTTGCAGTAAGGCCTGTATCTCTGAGTCGTCGTATGACTGTCATTCGAGAGACTTGGTCTACCCACTATTGCTCTTGCTGTTTGACTGCCGGGAGAGAACGATTCCTTAGGTGACTCAGCACAATATGACGATCTTGCGCAGGGGTAGTAACTCGTGGTTGGCCACTCCGAAGTCTATCCCGGGCACTGCCAGTGGTTCTGTAACGTTCATTGAGACGTACAATAGTGCTGTGGTGGCAATTCATCCTTCTGGCAATGGCCCGCGAGCTCATTCCGGTCTCCAACATACCAATGGCTCGTTGGCGGACGTTTTCAGATAGTCGTGGCATTTCAAGCACATGTACTGGGTGTTTTGTCTCAACGGCCTTTTTATATCGAGTATACTGCCACAACGCGTACACATTTTCAGGGTCCTAGCTGCTGGGAATCGTGTTGCACGTGTAACTTTCATTGTTTTCATGTAGTCTGTACACAAACCCGTGGGTTGAATCATGCACTTTCCATTCCAGCAGCCATTCGCTCTCTACCTCATGACAAACATGGGGAAAATCCATTCCCACACTTTTTTTCCAGCTTCTCGGCATCAGTATATATAATAGTGGTGCGTTTTTAATGTGCTTCAGTATATATATATATATATCTTTCTGTCTGTCTACACGACTTCCTCTATTAAAATTTCTTCCGCTTGTAACGGATTAGGTAACGATCACACTTTTCGCTAAAAGGACAGAATCTTGTTATATCACGTGAGCAGTTAATATAAAATCATATCTATAAAATCCCAGCTTTTTCTGTCAGTGGGTAACGCTTAGGGATGCAACTTTGGTTGAAAGTTAGACATTAATTGTATTGTTTCCCTTATATGTAATAGTAACACCACAGAAGAATGCGCAAATGACGATGTGCATGAACAGTTTGATTATACTGTATAGAAAGAAGTCAACAACACAACTGATAAACAGTACATAAACTGGAGACAGGAAGATGCGCAGATACATGATTTACGTTGTACCAGATTAAAACAACAGAAAATCAAGATGCTCTTCTGTCATGTTCAGACTTTTAACATCAGATTGAAAACAAATATTTTATTTTTTTAAATACTTTTGAATAAGTAAAATTACATTTGTTAGGTATTTGTGCTTTTGAATTTAATTCTCGTCTTATGACGGGCTTTTACACTAGTGGTTATATAAAATTGTACCTCTTTCCAAAGACACAGAAGAGATAAGTAAAGTAGAATAATTCTCCCTGAATTAAAATTGCTGAGAAGCATGAGAATATGTGCAAGCGTCATCAGGCGTAGATAAATTGAGTTTTTCGAAAGTAGTCAGGGACGAGTTGTTTTGTTTTGTTTTTAAATAAAATCGTGCATTGCTTTGCGATGCGCGCCTTGTTTCAACCCGGACAAAGTGCCTTCGGTTATATTTGGGTGTATGTGTCCAAATGTAAAAGACTGAGTTTTTGAAGTTCTAGAAGGAAATGAAATATAGAAACACAGAATACTGAACACAGTTCCAGTAAATATTAGTTTGTAAAGGTGCTGCAGCTTATGTAGTATGTATGTATGTATATATATATATAAAAATATATATAAATATAAATATATATATATATATATATATATATATATATATATATATATATATATATATATAAAAATATATATAAAAATATATATATATATATATATATATATATATATATATATATATATCCTGGAAATGGAAAACTATTGGTTACATATTCAGAGGGTCCCAAGTTCAGCCAGTAGGCATGCCATGCATTACATAATAAAATGCCCACTGTTTTAACTTCGACACCTTAACAAGGTTCCAACAGCTAAGACACAATTGACATACAAATTATATATGAGTCAAGATCTTGATGATCAATTTTCATGACCAATAAACTTTAATGTATGTGTCATGTTCTTACCACTTTAGACGCTGCAATGTCATATTTTCGGAACAAGTTTTTGTTATAGCGAATAAACTTTGGTTGTTGGTTATCATACTTTGGCATAAACAGTCAATAGATCGAGAGCACGGAACATGGATTATGAACGATGGTATCTTGCTGCATGAGAAATTAGTGTATTATCTCAGGCTTCAAAATGTCATGTCACTAACAACATTGGATCACGTCATTAGAGTGAATATTATCTTATTAAAACATTTGTTGATTCTTAATAGTACAAAAAAAACGTTACTTAAGTAATATTCGCAACACTAATCTAGTGCAAAAAGGATGTTAATCACTTTTTCAATTTTTTTTCTTCAGAAATGAATAAACACAAACAGATATACTAAAAATAATTTTAATTACAATTATATTTGGTGACAGGATAAATAGATTTATGAGCTTAATGGTTTATAGTAGTCATACTCGACGTATAGTGATGAATACAATGAAAAAAGTAAATTTCAAAAGCGTTTTCCCTCAGCCAGTGACGTATACTGCACACATATGAATTTTGATATAAGGAAGGTGAATCCAAGTGGCATGTGATCAGATAACTAAGATTAATATACATTTGTGAAACATTTATATATATTATAAAGTAAAGTGTGTTTTGCGATTCCAAATTGTTTGACCACTTCTAAACTTCCCAGAAGTCTGAAATTTGGAATGGTGATAGATCTTAACATATGATGCCCTAGAAAAATCAGAAAAACAAAAAAATTAAATACAGCAGCTTTGTAATTAAACCAGAAACGTTGAGTTTTTTTAAATAATTTTTTTTTCATTTTAAAGGGAAATTAGCAGCTTATTATGAAGCTAAAGAACATATGTAATTTATAATCTAAAATTTTCTTATTTTTAAAATGCGACTTTTAATAATTAAACAGATATTTTATAATGCAAAAATTTAAAAATAATTTTAAAGATTTTACACAGTTTATATATTACTTTGATGTACAATTATAAAGCAATTCACTTCAGAAGCCGAATTCTCATTATGTCTAAAAATTAGAAGTATGCTTTGCAGTGTATATCTGGACATGAAACATAGAATATGTACATTTAAAATGCATCCGTGTTTGCAGTATCGTAAAAGAGACATTATCCGAAATTGCAGGTCAGACATATCAATGAAAAGGGGACTGCAAAGAAAAAAATTGACCACACTTGAAATTTTACAACTGATGGCTAGACCGAAAACTAAGCAAATAAATAAAAAAAATGTGATCTATATTTTGTTGTTTTATAGACTATACATGCATTTAACACATCAATCACGAGCAAATTATGAAAATGTTACAAAGCATAAACACTTATGGCGACAGCCTGAGAATAAAAAAGAACATGTATTGGCAACAAACAGAAGCTATAAGAATCAGCAACAAAATAGGGACATTTCAACAGGTAAAAAAGGTATTAGAAAGGGAAATGTGCTGTCACCAGATCTGTTCAATGTAGCAAAGTTGGTACCACTACCTTTGGGATCGATACTAGTAGTAAAATTGACCAATGAAACGCCGCGAGCCCTCGGCACAAGCCGAGACGAAATATGCCTAGGAAATATGGACGCTTAGTGAAACATTTGTGTGTGTGTTAAAGGTGGCATCGTTCGAATGGAATTATATCGAACAGGATGGATGAAAAGTGATAAGTATTTCACCTTTTATTCCAGGAGGAAACAAGGTATGTTTAGGTATAGGTAACAGTTCAAGGCATGCAGTATTTGCGGAGATAATTGAATGCAATTGTGTCAACACGTGATTTGATAAGACTTCAGTCACTTCTGCTCAGTCTAGCAAATCGTAGGATGAACGGAATGTGGAAAGATATATATGGAAAGAAAGCTCCAGTTCGTCTGAATAAAACGAGATATAGGTGAAAACGATAGCATGTATATAAAACGAGAACGATGAAGGGATGGATAGACCATTAACACAATGCTCATAATGTACTGGTTCTTGTCAACAAAAACCTAGTGACGTCATGTGTGAGAGGAGATCCGCTGTTTGACTATATATAGGAGAGGCAAATTTGAAATTACATACACACCGCCAAAGTATTCTACGCACGAAAGACTGAGGGTAGAGTTCGACACGACTTAGTTCTCATCTGTAACTGTGGGCAGCCTACCTCAACCAAGTATTGTCCAGTGTATTTATGTGGTTAGAGGGTAAGTTATGTTACTGAATTAGTTTTGTATATAATGCCATATTTGTTTTAGAATAATTCATATATGTGTTTTGTTGTAACTACCTAAGTAATGATTCAATGGAATGGATTCGGTGTAAGAACTAAGATGGTGAATGGAAGGAAGCAATCTAAATCAGGATATCTTTAAGGCTTCTCACTAATTGTAGAAATGATCATTCTATATGTTGCTAAGAAGAAGAAGAAGTGGAATGGACTAAGTAAGCTGATTTGTAATATAAAAACTATATATTAAATGTATATATTACTATATATTAAGTGTATAGGTTGTTGTTACTTTGATAATGTCACTGCAGTTAGACATCTGTAAAACTGACAATATAACAATGACATTGTGTGCATATCACCCGCATACAACATTCTGATGACAGACACACACAGACACTTAGTCTAGAGGAACTCCTAGGTTGAGTCTATCCCAGGCCCTTGTGTTGTTTCAGGTTCGATTCTGTAATCTGACAGTCAGAAGCCTGATATTAGATTCATACGTGTAATCCTGCAAAATTGACTTGGGGCACAGTAACTGATCTACACGGAGTTAATGGTATCCCTAATGCATGGGAAGGCCAGTACTGACTGCAAGTATTGACAGACGTGTGTCACCCATTACCATCAACAACTGTTTGGCTGAGATAGAAAGCCAGCAGTCCAGACATCTAAGATAAGTTGTATCTTAAAAGACTGATTTCACAAACATTATGGAGAGAGAGCCGTCAGGTGATGACACTTGATTCAATCATAAGTCAGAACTCATAGATGATATATCTTCTTCTTCGTACACTCTCAGACGTCCACTTGAATGTTCTCAAAGAAAGCAGTAGTCAGTTTGAGCTATTTGAATCCCCGTAAAGCGTTTCCACGAAAGGAGCTGGCGTCGGCCATATGCACTTTCTCTGTAACACATATGCTGAGTGTTTTGTGAGCTTTGTCAGCAATTCTAGCCCTTTGCCTCTGTGTAGCCCAGCGGAACGCTACGGAGTTATTGACAATTTGCTTTCGATGTAATGATGTCACCATGGAGCGGCGTACGTTGTACTGTTTCAATAGGCCTGTGGCCCAGTACATCCGATTTCAACGGGCATTTATGTCGGGTTGCCTACCTTAGCCTTTGACTGTCCCCAGCCTACCTGCAAGGCAGCAGTGTGGTCTCACTGTCTGACTGGATTCTAAAAAAGACATGTAGAGAATCACTAACATCAAAAGTTAAGTCGCCATATTGGCAAGGGGAGATCATATCAACAGTGACTTTATTGTTTATCAAAGTGATGCCAAGTGCATATTGTAAACATGTTGTGAATATCTTGAAATAATTATGTGAATATCTATAATATAATTTTCAAACTTTATCCATTCTAAAGAAAGAAGACAAAATCATTATACATAATTAAATTGATTAATAATTGTACCCGAGGACTTTGTTACCTGTATCATTGTTAAAGTTACATGTTCATTTTGATTTTCCCTAGATTAAAGCATAGGACAGTGTTAAGGAAGGAGACAATTTAGACTTTGTACTTATTCTTACCACCTGGTCAAGAGATCTTTACAGTCTGACTATAACCTGTGCCATAAACACTAGTGCTCATTTCTGAGACTGGGGTATTTCTTTTAGTCCAGAATTTTCATCTGGCACTATCATCTGTATCATCTAGATATACCTGTATATCATTCGACCTCGCTACATTCAATTTGCGCAGTAAAAATGGTCAGCCTATCAAGTATACAAGGATCGAGTTAAGAACACCTTGCTTTTCACACGGACAGTTTTATTGCATGTTCTAGGGCCACCTCGCCAAATAATATGTTTTTATTGGCACCATCAGGCAAGACATCAAATATTGTATTCAAAAAAGTTATTACTTAAACTTCCAGTGAAATTGACTTTTAACACATCTAAAAAGTAACTACTATTCTGACATTATGTTTTAGTTATCCCACTTGTCGTGTTTCATCATACAGTATGTAAATACACGGACCAATGTGTAAAATGAATTTCATGAGTTTTATGTTAAAAAAAAAAGAGCACAATTATTTTATAGATTCCCCGTGCGAAGAACGGGCACGGCTCTAGTCTCTAATAAACTAGCAGACAGGTCAAATAACAAATATGGTTCAAGCAATATAACTGAAAAAAGAGAAAGGTTGTGCAATAGAGAAATACAAAATGCATATCATCTACACAGTAGAGATATACAGAGGAAGATATCAGATGAATCAGTTGTCACAACCACTCATTCGAACCAGTTTTCTAAATTCCAGTGTGATTATAGAGTGTTAGAGATGTTCATGGGAAACATTTCGCAACCTCTAATTGAGATTAGCGCAACACAGAAGGACGTAATAGAGATAAAGAAAGAGTGGATGAAGTACATTTGACTAAAGAAGAGAAAGAATTATGCAAAAATTAAAACAAAAAATTGGTGAGTGTTTCGTACCATTTCTTACCATTTCTTCTGTATGGAAGTCAACCATTACAACCACTAGACCATCGTCGCCAGCCCACTCCCAATGTTTATGAGAGTAATTTCGAAGAGAAGCCTTACGAGATAGGTGGAAACGGCATAAGATGGTGCTTCAGTATATCAAGGGGAAAAAGTTGTTTTTTTGTAACGACAGAAGAGCTGTGCAGGTTGTGGTAAAGTGGGATGATATAAATATTTATAGGGGACTTAGTGTACTGACTGAGGTCAGCTGTGAAGGTATCTGTATCTAATAGGTGTAGTGTTTTACAGATAACCTTACTTGCTACCACATTTATACCTCAGTCAGAATTATTCTGGAATATTGTGATGACTACGTTGAATGTCTAGGGTTATGTAAATGATGAAGTGTAAGTCACAACAACAACAGACAGATAAACAATTTAATTTATTCCACCACACTTGACAACACGGTGACACTCACACACATTTAACACTCTATAAGACTATCTTAAATGAGTCACTGGTAAAGTTTCAAATATATATGTATTAATTACTTTCACTAATATATATCCTGATTCAACTACAAAGTGAACCAGGAATCACAATCAAATGTAATCACAATTTATATGTACAGAATTTATAAATATGAACCTTGTAGTGACATATTTTATTAATATTATCCTATGTGTGTCAGTTGTGTAGTAGTACTATGAGGTAATACTGGTTTTATTTTTCAAGCTATGTTGTTATTTGTCATCATGACTTCAAGTGTTTGTTTATCTGGGAAATAGTATGGGGGAAAAGTTCACAGTTCCTGTCAATTTAAACAAGGTATTGTCCCTCTTTATTACTCTAATGTCAATTTTTGAGGGGACACATAATGTTGAGCTCCACTGGCCACAGAGGCTTAACTTTCGTGATGGTGGCAGGAACAGACTACTCTGCTCGATTGCTCCCCTGTGTTCTGGAGACACCTCACTAGTCGCTATCTGGACCCAGGAGTTTGCTGTCAGCCTCCAGTTTCAGCAAAGCTCAGACCAGGTGCTGCTCAATAACTTTAGGACCACAGTCCCTGAAACAAGAAGGTTGTACCTCCTACTTCATAACTATTTTAGGTACTTGTGTGATAATTCACCGTCGATGAAAATTTTTGAAATGTTTAGGGTAAACGGAGCATCGTACTTTTTCTTCAGTTCGGCAAATCCAATCGTAGTATCAAGGCCATGAAGTTGTCACATTTTACACGCAACCTTACGCGATGTCACAAATCTCTCCCTCCCCCCTCCCCCTTTCCCCTTCATGTTTTTAACATTCTGTTTGTATCCGTTATCATGTTTTTTTTTTAATGAGTGTCCGATTGACAGAGTGGTTAGAGCGCTGGTCTCTTGCGACTAAGGTGCCGGGTTCGATTCACGGTATCATCGTGCTCCAGTCGTCCCAGCTGTGAATGGGTACCTGACTTTGTCCTTCAGTTAGGGAAGGAAAAGGCAGCGATGAAAGGAACTAGTCACCCCCACCTCTCGATGCTGGACCTAGTATAGTGAAGTCTCTAACACTTCACTCCCTTACGGCAGTATCTGCTATGCGACTACCTTTACCGTTTTTTATCATCATCATCATCATCATGCTCCTTTGCGATCTGTAGGGCAGTGATGATAAAGATATACGACCTATAACTGTCATTTTCATGTCGCTTTTTGAATACTTTCAACGATTTAACATGTAGTTCTCGAAATTGTCTTGTTAAGATGATTGTCAATAAATGTTTTTTTTTTCTTTTCATTTCACATTGTGATTTGGGAGGGCAAGTTAAAAAAAAAAAAATGCGTTCCTTGTGCATTCTTAGATGACACGCTTACGACAGACCCGCCCTCACCGCTGCCGCCGGCCGCGGTGCGCGGGGCCCCTCCCCCCCTCTCTCTCCCCCTCAAAAACCCTCCCCCCCCCCCCCACCCCCCCCCCCCCCCCCCCCCCCCCCCCCCCCCCCCCCCCCCCCCCCCCCCCGTATTTTTATTTAAGTTTATAAACCAATAAAACGGTATTGAATCAGTTCGGGACCCAAGATGCATCAAAAGTGAGGAATGCAGTAAGCGACCCCATAGCTTGACTGCCTGCGTCAGGGTCAGCGAACCAGAGCTGACCAAGACCCTACTCCACCTCCACGTGGTGGTCCTGGAAACAGGCTGTATTACTGCAGTCTGGCTGAGGAGTAGGGATCGAAGAGGGAAGGCAAACCCGGTCCCAAAAAAATGCTGTGCGGAAGTCGGATGTGTCGGCCGAAAGGCGCAAATACTGCAGCTTCGCTGTAAACGGACACAACGCAACCAACGTCCTTTTCAGGACGAACGAGGAAGAAAGAAGAAGAAGAATCAGTTCTACAAGTTAACGGTACACAGGAAACAAGGGAAGTCGCTGCCGTTGCCTTCTCTAACTCAAGATCAGAGTCAGGTACCCATTTACAGCTGGTTATACTGATGCGTGACACCTGTTCCCGTCCTCGTTGCTGTTGCCTTCTCTAACTCAAGATCAGAGTCAGGTACCCATTTACAGCTGGTTATGGAGGGTTAGAGACTTCACCATACTAGATCAAGCATCGAGAGGTGGTGTTACGTGCAGTCTTTGATATCTTACAATATAATACATTTGTATGCTTGTTATGTTCGCAAATATTTTGCAAACAAAATAGATACTTTTTAGTGCTTAAGGAAAAGTCATTATTGGGTTACTTCCCTTGAAAGGAGTGTCGTCACTTTCGTTCGAACTCCGCGGATGAATCCAGTTTTACTGCGATTTATTCTTTGTTTGGGTAGAAATAGGTTGTTCTTGCTTCAGTGTATCTATGGCCTGAATTTATGTGTATTGTTTGTCTGGGTAGGACGAGTCTGTCTTATATCTGAATATCTTTGCATGTCTAAGTCGAACTATATGGTCTTTTGGTCGCAAGAAAGGTCAAAGGGCTGTTCGGCGGATGTGTCGCTAGAGAGGTGTGTTTTGGCTTCGCCCTGATGATGGGGCTGTGTTTTTCTGTATCGGCTTGACGCCGGGAAAAGTGATCTCAAGATTGTTGGGGAAAGTGATAGACGTTTAGACCTATCCTGTATGCTTTACCCCAGTGTTTATTCTTATTGCCAAGGAATGGCAGAATCATATTTCTGATACCAAGGTAAAACAAACGCACTTCTTATGAACTCTTACGAGGCCATCGTTTTTTCAATAAGGGAAGATTTAACTATATGAAGATGACATTCATTCATAGCAGCACCATATTGTAAAGTGAAGTCAATTGTCTCATGATAGAATCTACAAAGTAATGAGAACATTTAATGTATGATTAACTTTGATACAGATTCCTAGTTGTATCCAAACGTGAGTTACAGCTCACGAGAGAAGCCATCTTGTATTCACATATTTAAGGACTATCAGGAAGAGAAAGGGATGCCCCGTATTATCGCTTGATGAGTCCAGAGATCACTGCTACACATGAGAACCCATTACTAGCGGTTCAATATGATTATATGAAAAAATATGTGCTGAACATTATTTAAAGGAATCTTCGCTAGACGAGGTTAGGTCTAGAAGCCATCTTGAATGTTGTTTATAATCTGACGTGCTTTGTCAGTAAACTCAGATGATATATATATATGGGCAATACTGAGTACTTGTCGACTGACAGTCCATTATGCTATTATTCTACATGAGTGCCCATGTATCATTGCAAGACCATTTATCCACTGTACCATGATGTATTATGCCAACCTGTGATTTGTCACTATCCGTGCTGTCGAGTGTGTACGTCCAATTAAACTGTAGCAAAGGTACACAGTCGTTGGTGTCGATGACTTCCAGCCATACATGAGTGTAAGAAAAAGACCATTTGTCAACACCACGAACTCTTCTTATCATTCGCATATTATACTCTCAATCTATGTCTACACACCACTGCGTAGGTCAAGTTGACATCCCATACTCAAACCACGAGTTACACAACAACACAGCATTTAACTCTGGTGATGTTCTAGTGAGCTTATATTTATCAACTGATGATGAGCAAAAGAGAGTTTATCAGGTGGGGAGACCAGTTTCCTTCCTCGCTGTCTTTTCCTTCCCTAACTCAAAGTTAAGTACCCATTTATAGCTAGGTAGGCCCCACCTCTTGATGCTGGACCTAGTATGGTGAAGTCTTTAACACTCTACTACCGCAATAAGTTACCGGGTTTCGTGTTCAAAGCTAGGTAATGTCACGCATCAGTCTAACCAGCTGTAAAAGGGTACCTGACTCTGATCCTGAGTTAGAGAAGGCAACGGCAGCGAGGAAGGGAACAGGCCATCCCACCTCATAAAGTTGGGACCCAGTACATCGAAGTCTATGACACTTCACTCCCCTACGGCAGACGGTTTAAATTAACCTTACGAACGGCAGGCGTGTTTTAAAAAAAAATTCTAAACAACGGGGGAAAGGGGAGAAACATGACACTTTTTCAGTCAAGAAAAAGTACGGTTCTCGGTTTAGGTAATAAATTTCCACAATTTGATTTAAGCGGTGAATAATCACATAAGAACCCTATTTTATAATCTATTTCCAGACTGAACACAATACATAACAAACACTGAGTTCAGAGCGGTAGGCCAACTGCTATCTTTATCTGAAACAATTGACATCAGTATACTCCTCCCTAATGGTTACTACGCCTCTGCAATTCCAGCATTATTTCTTTCTAGTCAATAAGATAGGTGTCAGTGTACTGTTTTGCAATTCCATGTAGTTTTACTTTCCTCCGACACCTTCTGTTCAGGTTGGAGCACTATATAGGCTTTGCCTCATGTTCGCTACTGAACCACACACATATACAGACATAAATTATCAATTTACATTCAATTTTCATTAAAAAGATATCAAATATTTCAAGCTTACCACAATTCATGGAAATAATACAGAATTACGTTGACTGGCAATGAATAGGGCACAAAATCCGACCTGCCACTGTCTCAGGCTTTTATTTAGAAAAATATAATCTGAATCTCAACGCACTGTTGCTTTAGAAAGTTTATTTGAAAATGTGGTGCTGACCTGACGCTCCTAATTGACTATATTGGCGGGTCTAACCAATCGAGCCATGTTTACACAAGCGTTTGAAAAAAGTACCCTTCCTTCCGTCCCCCCTAACAACAAAAGATAGTATTTGTAGCCCGACTAATCGTGTTTAGCCTTACATTTATTGCGCTCCAATCAAATAGGATTTAACATGGGGACCTATTTCCCGTACAATGGTGGTTTTAAAATCTGCCACTGAGCGATTCTGATTTTGGTGTTGTCTGACACCCTCACTATTTCTTTTGGCTATATTTTGTTAATTCCTAGACTATTTGCGTAACACTTAACATATTATTTGTCAGCAAGTCCTAAGGAACCCAACTATATAAATTTTATGGGGCTACGGGGCTGCGTTCAAAATATGCATTTTCTTCTACCTCCCGTTCACTTCGATCGATGTGGTGTCTGGGTACTGTCATGTTTTCAGACATAAAACAGTATAATGTCATATTTCCTAATAAGCATTTTGTAAGTTTTAAAACCTAACTCTCGTATGGGTAGTGTTTTTTTATCACTGTCGATTTGAAAAAAGCTAGTGCTTGTGGCCTTACACGCGTGATGGTAGTAATTGTATAGCGAGACGCGTGTTAGTGTGGCATGCGTTCCGGCTTTCAGCCCTCCCTTCTCTCTATCCTAATTCCATCTGTCTTTCGTTTATGGTAACTTAGTGTATAAAATGACATGAATGGAATATTAAATATAGGTCAGCTTGCGTATCTCAAGGTTTTTCTTAGAAATGCAGTACACGTTTTATCGTAGAAAGCGTGTATGCTGCAGTAGGCTTTTACTATCAACGTGAAACGTTACAATTTGCAGACGAAGTAGAAAACAAGGGGGATTTCGAGTACAGTCATTGTGACAGCACTGTTCTTTACCATTCTTCTTTCCTTTTATTGAAGTTATTTGTTAGGCTTTACATTTACTTTTTAATTTATATATGTGGATTAAAATTTCACACGACAAATTCTCCCCGCTTAAAACAGACGTTATATGTCAGTCTATAATTCTATATACACATAGAGAAATTTATTATTATTCCTGGGGTTTAGGGTGATTCTCATCACACGGATGGCGGCTTAAAAAATCCGCTCCCAGATTTGTTTTTCCACTTATATACTCTATGCTAAACTCAAATGGCTGCATCAGTAATAACGAACGGAGTAATCTAGAATTTTCATGTCTAGCCTGCGCTAGAAACGACAAGGGTTTGTGATCCGTTTGCAACTTAAATGCCTTCCCATACAGATAAATAATGAATTTCTTTATCGCCCATATTACTGCAAGACATTCCTTTTCGCTAGTTGAGTAATTGGTTTCAGTTTTATTCAACTTTCTGCTAGCATATGCCACTGGGCTTAATTCCCCATCCAATGCATCTGATTTCTGTAGCAGAGTCGCACCTAACCCAATATTACTTGCATCCGTCCTTACTATGAATTCTTGACTTAAGTCAGGTAATTTCAAAATAGGTTTACTTGTGAGCTTTTCCTTCAATTCTTGGTAAGCGAATTCGCATTGTGGAGTCCATGTAATTCGATCTGGATTTCCTTTACGTGTCAAATCAGTTAACGGTGCACATATGGAATTAAAGTTTTTGATATACTTTTGGTAGAAACCACATAATGAGACAAAGGATCTCACGTCTTTCTTGGTTTGTGGTCTCGGGGCTTTCTTTAGTTTCTCTAAATTCTTTGGGTCAGGCGTCATGTTTCCCTGATAAACTGTGTGTCCCAAGAATTCTAATTCTTTACATCCAACGCAACATTTGGTTGGTCGGGCTGTTAAATTCGCTTCCTTAAGTCGATTAAACAGCATGTTCAGAGAGTCAATGTGTTCCTCAAATGTTTCTGTGGCTATAAGGATATCATCCATGAAATTTGTGATACATGGATTATTCAGAGGGTCCAATAATTTTCTCATCATTCTAGAGAAGACACTAGGCGCATTCTTCAATCCAAATGGCAATCTATTAAACTCATAGTGTCCTTCTGAGGTACTAAAAGCTAGGTATGGTCTAACCTCAGGCTTTACTGGAATCTGATAGTATCCTTTACTCAGGTCCACTTTTGAGAAATATTTAGCTTTATTTAGCCTGGCAAACAACTGATTTGTATCCGGCAATGGATCCACCTGTCCTTCTGTAATAGCATTCAGTCTCCTGTAATCTATACAGAGTCTATGTTCTCCAGAGGGCTTCCTTAAGAGTACAACACCGGAACTATACGAAGATTCACTGTGTGAAATAATTCCTTCCTTCAACAAATAGTCTATCTCTTCCTTCAAAGCTTTCTCCTTAGCAAAAGGAATCGAATAGGGTTTCATACATACAGGTGTGGGGTCTATCAGCTTCATATCATATTCCAATAGGTTTGTATGCCCTGGTCGGTCTGTTAACACCTCTGTATGAGTATCTAGAACCTGTTGTACTCTCTTCTTTTGCTCTTTCGTTAAGTATGTACTGATTTTCACCTGTGCCGCTGTCTCACAGGGGTGTAATGGATATTCAAATGATGAAAGTGGTTCCTTTTTCATCTCCATTGCAGTGGACAAGGTCAACAAGTGTGTCTCTTCCTGATTTTCTCTTTCCAAATATTTCTTCAGGAGATTCACATGATAGATTTTTTCTTTCCCCTTCTTATCTATCTTATAATTTCCACGTTCTTAACAGAGTTACATATGGACCTTTAATTTTGTGGACCTATTTGTCCATGCACCGGTATGGTCTCTTCCACTTGAAGCGCTATAGTGATGATTTTTCCTCCCAGAATTATCAGTCACAAAACGACCGCTACCAATTCTTCTCTTGGGGCTTTCTCCCCACTTAGAATTCTTGATGAGAGATTTCCTCTCTACATCTTCTTCCTCCAGTTTGTTTAAGTCCGATTGAGGGATTTTCGGCTTATCCTGGGGTAAGACATCTTTTTGCACTCTCCGCATAGTGGCCATTGTAAAACAGTTAAGTGAAGCTTGTCCGTGAAAAGGGGCTTCCCATTCCATTTGGTCCACTTTATCAAATTTATATTTCTTTTTATTGTCAGGCCTAATTTTGCCCCGTGGCGTGTCCAGGTCCTGATCAATGTTCCCACTTGTGGGTGTTCCCTCATGTGCTATGCTACACCTTTCTACAAAATTCTCAATGTCCCATCTTGCCTTGGGCCAATAATAACTGTGAGCCACCTTTTGGATGATGGTACCAATTTTCTCATGGTCCCCATCTGGTTTCACATGTAGGCTCCTTATTAAGTCTGCCCTATATCTCTTTGGAAGAACCAACTGTCCGTGACCATGGGATCTAGTTCCGGCCTTCCTGTAAATCAACTTGTTTTTCATGTAAAAATCTCCCTTGCCTGGAGTTATATGACCAGTTGACAATTTCCTGAAACAAGGCTTGAGGGTCTTATCCCCAGCCTGTGCCTTCCTCATCTCTTCTGGAGTGGTATCTAACATAATATCCTCCTCCTGTCTTGAGGTTGACCTGACCTGAAGGGTGGCCATAACTATAGGGTTCCTTCTGCAACGGTCAGTGTCATGATTGTTCATCTTACAATTTTTACACCACCTTTTCCCTTGGTTGAAAGATTTTCTTTCATCATATTTCCTTTCATCGAATTGTGGGGTTTTATTTTTATTGTCATACCGTGGCCTATCAAATTGGTGCTTACCTTTGTTTTGATCTCTAGGATCAAATTTATTAAAGTTCTGTGGTGCCCTAAAATTTTCCACCTGTTTCTTTTTGTTACCTGATACCTCTGCCTGAGCCGCTTGATACCTTTCAGCAACATTTAGCAACTCACCCAGCCTCTCTGCACCTTGTTCCATGAGAAACTTTCTCAGGTCTGGAGCCATGGACTCTCTTAATTGTTCTATAAGGACCATTTCCTTAAGATCTTGGGTTTCCCCAGAGAAGTCCATTTCTCCAAGTATGTCTCTAACCGTGCAGAGAACTGGTGATAGGTTTCACCTGACAGTAGTTTAGCATTCCTAAATTTTTTCCTATAAAATTCTGCGTTCTTTTCATATCTTAACAAAAGAGCCTGCTTTAGCATATCATAATTTTCCTGATCACCTCTGCTCATTTTGGCAAAAACTTCATAAGCTGCCACACGAAGCCCTTGAGATAACTTTAAGCTCCACCTTTCTCTTTCTAACCCATATGTGGTAGCTAATAGTTCATATCTATTTAGATAGCTCTCAATATCATCGTCTTTCTCAACAAAATGAACTAAATGAAAATTCATAGCTGAGGTTGAGGCTCCCTGACTAGCAGTGGCATCAGAGGTAAAGGGACTGGCACCATTTTCAGGAGCATGGCCTTGAAACTCAAACTCCCTTAGTCGTAACTCATGTTCCCTTTGTAATCTCTTCTCCTCCTTTTCTGCTTCCCTCTCTGCAGCCTGTCTTCTTTCCTCGGCTTCCCTTTCTGCAGCTAATCTCTTGTCTTCCCTTTCTGCAGCTAATTTCTTAGCCTCAGCCTCAATCTGCAGCCTCTTAGTCTCAGCCTCAGCCTCAAATTGTAACTTCTTAATTTCCTTTTCGGCCTCTAACTTTCTTTCGGCCTCTTTTTCTAATCTTCTTTCTTCCCGTTCAATATATTTGTCACATTCAGCAGTGACATAAGCAATCATAATTTGCCCGTCCATTCCTAACTCTTTCGCAGTCTGTACAGCAGCAGATCGAAATTTGGCCAGGTCCGCCATTTTCTAACAGGTAAAATTATATAATGTCTAACTAAACACAACAATCTGATATTACTTATCCACAGACACCACAGGCACTGAGAGCTCAACGTTATTTATTTTCACCCAAGGATACCTTATTAATTTCTATTATTCCCTGAAGTGAATTACCCCCAATATTTTTAATAGGGAAAGATTCAAAATCCCGGGAGCGAGACCCCAATATATCTGGTAAAGTGGGATGATATAAATATTTATAGGGGACTTAGTGTACTGACTGAGGTCAGCTGTGAAGGTATCTGTATCTAATAGGTGTAGTGTTTTACAGATAACCTTACTTGCTACCACATTTATACCTCAGTCAGAATTATTCTGGAATATTGTGATGACTACGTTGAATGTCTAGGATTATGTAAATGATGAAGTGTAAGTCACAACAACAACAGACAGATAAACAATTTAATTTATTCCACCACACTTGACAACACTGTGACACTCACACACATTTAACACTCTATAAGACTATCTTAAATGAGTCACTGGTAAAGTTTCAAATATATATGTATTAATTACTTTCACTAATATATATCCTGATTCAACTAAAAAGTGAACCAGGAATCACAATCAAATGTAATCACAATTTATATGTACAGAATTTATAAATATGAACTTTGTAGTGACATATTTTATTAATATTATCCTATGTGTGTCAGTTGTGTAGTAGTACTATGAGGTAATACTGGTTTTATTTTTCAAGCTATGTTGTTATTTGTCATCATGACTTCAAGTGTTTGTTTATCTGGGAAATATTATGGGGGAAAAGTTCACAGTTCCTGTCAATTTAAACAAGGTATTGTCCCTCTTTATTACTCTAATGTCAATTTTTGAGGGGACACATAATGTTGAGCTCCACTGGCCACAGAGGCTTAACTTTCGTGATGGTGGCAGGAAAAGACTCCTCTGCTCGATTGCTCCCCTGTGTTCTGGAGACACCTCACTAGTCGCTATCTGGACCCAGGAGTATGCTGTCAGCCTCCAGTTTCAGCAAAGCTCAGACCAGGTGCTGCTCAATAACTTTAGGACCACAGTCCCTGAAACAAGAAGGTTGTACCTCCTACTTCATAACTAATTTATAATCTATTTCCAGACTGAACACAATACATAACAAACACTGACTTCAGAGCGGTAGGCCAACTGCTATCTTCATCTGAAACAATTGACATCAGTATACTCCTCCCTAATGGTTACTACGCCTCTGCAATTCCAGCATTATTTCTTTCTAGTCAATAAGATAGGTGTCAGTGTACTGTTTTGCAATTCCATGTAGTTTTACTTTCCTCCGACACCTTCTGTTCAGGTTGGAGCACTATATAGGCTTTGCCTCATGTTCGCTACTGAACCACACACATATACAGACATAAATTATCAATTTACATTCAATTTTCATTAAAAAGATATCAAATATTTCAAGCTTACCACAATTCATGGAAATAATACAGAATTACGTTGACTGGCAATGAATAGGGCACAAAATCCGACCTGCCACTGTCTCAGGCTTTTATTTAGAAAAATATAATCTGAATCTCAACGCACTGTTGCTTTAGAAAGTTTATTTGAAAATGTGGTGCTGACCTGACGCTCCTAATTGACTATATTGGCGGGTCTAACCAATCGAGCCATGTTTACACAAGCGTTTGAAAAAAGTACCCTTCCTTCCGTCTCCCCTAACAACAAAAGATAGTATTTGTAGCCCGACTAATCGTGTTTAGCCTTACATTTATTGCGCTCCAATCAAATAGGATTTAACATGGGGACCTATTTCCCGTACAATGGTGGTTTTAAAATCTGCCACTGAGCGATTCTGATTTTGGTGTTGTCTGACACCCTCACTATTTCTTTTGGCTATATTTTGTTAATTCCTAGACTATTTGCGTAACACTTAACATATTATTTGTCAGCAAGTCCTAAGGATCCCAACTATATAAATTTTATGGGGCTACGGGGCTGCGTTCAAAATATGCATTTTCTTCTACCTCCCGTTCACTTCGATCGATGTGGTGTCTGGGTGCTGTCATGTTTTCAGACATAAAACAGTATAATGTCATATTTCCTAATAAGCATTTTGTAAGTTTTAAAACCTAACTCTCGTATGGGTAGTGTTTTTTATCACTGTCGATTTGAAAAAAGCTAGTGCTTGTGGCCTTACACGCGTGATGGTAGTAATTGTATAGCGAGACGCGTGTTAGTGTGGCATGCGTTCCGGCTTTCAGCCCTCCCTTCTCTCTATCCTAATTCCATCTGTCTTTCGTTTATAGTAACTTAGTGTATAAAATGACATGAATGGAATATTAAATATAGATCAGCTTGCGTATCTCAAGGTTTTTCTTAGAAATGCAGTACACGTTTTATCGTAGAAAGCGTGTATGCTGCAGTAGGCTTTTACTATCAACGTGAAACGTTACAATTTGCAGACGAAGTAGAAAACAAGGGGGATTTCGAGTACAGTCATTGTGACAGCACTGTTCTTTACCATTTTTCTTTCCTCTTATTGAAGTTATTTGTTAGGCTTTACATTTACTTTTTAATTTATATATGTGGATAAGAGCCGCGCTAGCGTAGTGGTTACAACACCGCTCTGGCGACCGGGTGATTCAGGATCAAACCCGGGCGACGGCATTTGAGGATTTTTCGTCGACCGGGAATTGGACTGGATTAACTCGAGACCTGGCGAGACATTTGAAGGAGTGTAGTCGACCAGGGATTGGCGGCTCCTGAGCCGACCCAGCTGCAATGGGTACCTCCGAAATCGGAGAGTATTTGCCTGAATGGCGAGGGACACCTGTCTCTGTACAAGATAAAAGGGATACTCACGTAAAATCAATGTCAGGTTAGACATTAGTAATAACCTGAGATTTCGCCTCGAGTATTAGCGGGCGTACGAAAAAAAAAAAAAAATATATATATATATGTGGATTAGAATTTCACACGACAAATACTCCCCACTTAAAACAGACGTTATATGTCAGTCTATAATTCTATATACACATAGAGAAATTTATTATTATTCCTGGGGTTTAGGGTGATTCTCATCACACGGATGGCGGCTTAAAAAATCCGCTCCCAGATTTGTTTTTCCACTTATATACTCTATGCTAAACTCAAATGGCTGCATCAGTAATGACCAACGGAGTAATCTAGAATTTTCATGTCTAGCCTGCGCTAGAAACGACAAGGGTTTGTGATCCGTTTGCAACTTAAATGCCTTCCCATACAGATAAATATTGAATTTCTTTATCGCCCATATTACTGCAAGACATTCCTTTTCGCTAGTTGAGTAATTGGTTTCAGCTTTATTCAACTTTCTGCTAGCATATGCCACTGGGCTTAATTCCCCATCCAATGCATCTGATTTCTGTAGCAGAGTCGCACCTAACCCAATATTACTGGCATCCGTCCTTACTATGAATTCTTGACTTAAGTCAGGTAATTTCAAAATAGGTTTACTTGTGAGCTTTTCCTTCAATTCTTGGTAAGCGAATTCGCATTGTGGAGTCCATGTAATTCGATCTGGATTTCCTTTACGTGTCAAATCAGTTAACGGTGCACATATGGAATTAAAGTTTTTGATATACTTTTGGTAGAAACCACATAAAGAGACAAAGGATCTCACGTCTTTCTTGGTTTGTGGTCTCGGGGCTTTCTTTAGTTTCTCTAAATTCTTTGGGTCAGGCGTCATGTTTCCCTGATAAACTGTGTGTCCCAAGAATTCTAATTCTTTACATCCAACGCAACATTTGGTTGGTCGGGCTGTTAAATTCGCTTCCTTAAGTCGATTAAACAGCATGTTCAGAGAGTCAATGTGTTCCTCAAATGTTTCTGTGGCTATAAGGATATCATCCATGAAATTTGTGATACATGGATTATTCAGAGGGTCCAATAATTTTCTCATCATTCTAGAGAAGACACTAGGCGCATTCTTCAATCCAAATGGCAATCTATTAAACTCATAGTGTCCTTCTGAGGTACTAAAAGCTAGGTATGGTCTAACCTCAGGCTTTACTGGAATCTGATAGTATCCTTTACTCAGGTCCACTTTTGAGAAATATTTAGCTTTATTTAGCCTGGCAAACAACTGATTTGTATCCGGCAATGGATCCACCTGTCCTTCTGTAATAGCATTCAGTCTCCTGTAATCTATACAGAGTCTATGTTCTCCAGAGGGCTTCCTTAAGAATACAACACCGGAACTATACGAAGATTCACTGTGTGAAATAATTCCTTCCTTCAACAAATAGTCTATCTCTTCCTTCAAAGCTTTCTCCTTAGCAAAAGGAATCGAATAGGGTTTCATACATACAGGTGTGGGGTCTATCAGCTTCATATCATATTCCAATAGGTTTGTATGCCCTGGTCGGTCTGTTAACACCTCTGTATGAGTATCTAGAACCTGTTGTACTCTCTTCTTTTGCTCTTTCGTTAAGTATGTACTGATTTTCACCTGTGCCGCTGTCTCACAGGGGTGTAATGGATATTCAAATGATGAAAGTGGTTCCTTTTTCATCTCCATTGCAGTGGACAAGGTCAACAAGTGTGTCTCTTCCTGATTTTCTCTTTCCAAATATTTCTTCAGGAGATTCACATGATAGATTTTTTCTTTCCCCTTCTTATCTATCTTATAATTGGTTCTAGACACCTTCTCTAGAACTGTATATGGACCTTGCCATCCAATTTGTAACTTATTCTGGCTACCGGGTAGAAGAAGCAGTACCTTCTCTCCCACAGCCAAATCTCTGTCTTTAGCTTTCCTGTTATAATAGGCAGCATGTTTCTTCCTGGCTTGTTTCAAATTTTCATTGGCAAGTTTCCAGCCAGTTTTTAAACGAGTGGTCAGCTCATTCACATATTGGTATGAGGATGTAATATTTTCCTCTGCCTTTTCATCAGTCCACGTTCTTAACAGAGTTACATATGGACCTTTAATTTTGTGGACCTATTTGTCCATGCACCGGTATGGTCTCTTCCACTTAAAGCGCTATAGTGATGATTTTTCTTCCCAGAATTATCAGTCACAAAACGACCGCTACCAATTCTTCTCTTGGGGCTTTCTCCCCACTTAGAATTCTTGATGAGAGATTTCCTCTCTACATCTTCTTCCTCCAGTTTGTTTAAGTCCGATTGAGGGATTTTCGGCTTATCCTGGGGTAAGACATCTTTTTGCACTCTCCGCATAGTGGCCATTGTAAAACAGTTAAGTGAAGCTTGTCCGTGAAAAGGGGCTTCCCATTCCATTTGGTCCACTTTATCAAATTTATATTTCTTTTTATTGTCAGGCCTAATTTTGCCCCGTGGCGTGTCCAGGTCCTGATCAATGTTCCCACTTGTGGGTGTTCCCTCATGTGCTATGCTACACCTTTCTACAAAATTCTCAATGTCCCATCTTGCCTTGGGCCAATAATAACTGTGAGCCACCTTTTGGATGATGGTACCAATTTTCTCATGGTCCCCATCTGGTTTCACATGTAGGCTCCTTATTAAGTCTGCCCTATATCTCTTTGGAAGAACCAACTGTCCGTGACCATGGGATCTAGTTCCGGCCTTCCTGTAAATCAACTTGTTTTTCATGTAAAAATCTCCCTTGCCTGGAGTTATATGACCAGTTGACAATTTCCTGAAACAAGGCTTGAGGGTCTTATCCCCAGCCTGTGCCTTCCTCATCTCTTCTGGAGTGGTATCTAACATAATATCCTCCTCCTGTCTTGAGGTTGACCTGACCTGAAGGGTGGCCATAACTATAGGGTTCCTTCTGCAACGGTCAGTGTCATGATTGTTCATCTTACAATTTTTACACCACCTTTTCCCTTGGTTGAAAATTTTCTTTCATCATATTTCCTTTCATCGAATTGTGGGGTTTTATTTTTATTGTCATACCGTGGCCTATCAAATTGGTGCTTACCTTTGTTTTGATCTCTAGGATCAAATTTATTAAAGTTCTGTGGTGCCCTAAAATTTTCCACCTGTTTCTTTTTGTTACCTGATACCTCTGCCTGAGCCGCTTGATACCTTTCAGCAACATTTAGCAACTCACCCAGCCTCTCTGCACCTTGTTCCATGAGAAACTTTCTCAGGTCTGGAGCCATGGACTCTCTTAATTGTTCTATAAGGACCATTTCCCTAAGATCTTGGGTTTTCCCCAGAGAAGTCCATTTCTCCAAGTATGTCTCTAACCGTGCAGAGAACTGGTGATAGGTTTCACCTGACAGTAGTTTAGCATTCCTAAATTTTTTCCTATAAAATTCTGCGTTCTTTTCATATCTTAACAAAAGAGCCTGCTTTAGCATGTCATAATTTTCCTGATCACCTCTGCTCATTTTGGCAAAAACTTCATAAGCTGCCCCACGAAGCCCTTGAGATAACTTTAAGCTCCACCTTTCTCTTTCTAACCCATATGTGGTAGCTAATAGTTCATATCTATTTAGATAGCTCTCAATATCATCGTCTTTCTCAGCAAAATGATCTAAATGAAAATTCATAGCTGAGGTTGAGGCTCCCTGACTAGCAGTGGCATCAGAGGTAAAGGGACTGGCACCATTTTCAGGAGCATGGCCTTGAAACTCAAACTCCCTTAGTCGTAACTCATGTTCCCTTTGTAATCTCTTCTCCTCCTTTTCTGCTTCCCTCTCTGCAGCCTGTCTTCTTTCCTCGGCTTCCCTTTCTGCAGCTAATCTCTTGTCTTCCCTTTCTGCAGCTAATTTCTTAGCCTCAGCCTCAATCTGCAGCCTCTTAGTCTCAGCCTCAGCCTCAAATTGTAACTTCTTAATTTCCTTTTCGGCCTCTAACTTTCTTTCGGCCTCTTTTTCTAATCTTCTTTCTTCCCGTTCAATATATTTGTCACATTCAGCAGTGACATAAGCAATCATAATTTGCCCGTCCATTCCTAACTCTTTCGCAGTCTGTACAGCAGCAGATCGAAATTTGGCCAGGTCCGCCATTTTCTAACAGGTAAATTTATATAATGTCTAACTAAACACTACAATCTGATATTACTTATCCACAGACACCACATGCACTGAGAGCTCAACGTTATTTATTTTCACCCAAGGATACCTTATTAATTTCTATTATTCCCTGAAGTGAATTACCCCCAATATTTTTAATAGGGAAAGATTCAAAATCCCGGGAGCGAGACCCCAATATATGTGGTAAAGTGGGATGATATAAATATTTATAGGGGACTTAGTGTACTGACTGAGGTCAGCTGTGAAGGTATCTGTATCTAATAGGTGAAGTGTTTTACAGATAACCTTACTTGCTACCACATTTATACCTCAGTCAGAATTATTCTGGAATATTGTGATGACTACGTTGAATGTCTAGGGTTATGTAAATGATGAAGTGTAAGTCACAACAACAACAGACAGATAAACAATTTAATTTATTCCATTACACTTGACAACACTGTGACACTCACACACATTTAACACTCTATAAGACTATCTTAAATGAGTCACTGGTAAAGTTTCAAATATATATGTATTAATTACTTTCACTAATATATATCCTGATTCAACTACAAAGTGAACCAGGAATCACAATCAAATGTAATCACAATTTATATGTACAGAATTTATAAATATGAACCTTGTAGTGACATATTTTATTAATATTATCCTACGTGTGTCAGTTGTGTAGTAGTACTATGAGGTAATACTGGTTTTATTTTTCAAGCTATGTTGTTATTTGTCATCATGACTTCAAGTGTTTGTTTATCTGGGAAATAGTATGGGGGAAAAATTCACAGTTCCTGTCAATTTAAACAAGGTATTGTCCCTCTTTATTACTCTAATGTCAATTTTTGAGGGGACACATAATGTTGAGCTCCACTGGCCACAGAGGCTTAACTTTCGTGATGGTGGCAGGAAAAGACTCCTCTGCTCGATTGCTCCCCTGTGTTCTGGAGACACCTCACTAGTCGCTATCTGGACCCAGAAGTATGCTGTCAGCCTCCAGTTTCAGCAAAGCTCAGACCAGGTGCTGCTCAATAACTTTAGGACCACAGTCCCTGAAACAAGAAGGTTGTACCTCCTACTTCATAACTAATTTATAATCTATTTTCAGACTGAACACAATACATAACAAACACTGAGTTCAGAGCGGTAGGCCAACTGCTATCTTCATCTGAAACAATTGACATCAGTATACTCCTCCCTAATGGTTACTACGCCTCTGCAATTCCAGCATTGTTTCTTTCTAGTCAATAAGATAGGTGTCAGTGTACTGTTTTGCAATTTCATGTAGTTTTACTTTCCTCCGACACCTTCTGTTCAGGTTGGAGCACTATATAGGCTTTGCCTCATGTTCGCTACTGAACCACACACATATACAGACATAAATTATCAATTTACATTCAATTTTCATTAAAAAGATATCAAATATTTCAAGCTTACCACAATTCATGGAAATAATACAGAATTACGTTGACTGGCAATGAATAGGGCACAAAATCCGACCTGCCACTGTCTCGGGCTTTTATTTAGAAAAATATAAGCTGAATCTCAACGCACTGTTGCTTTAGAAAGTTTATTTGAAAATGTGGTGCTGACCTGACGCTCCTAATTGACTATATTGGCGGGTCTAACCAATCGAGCCATGTTTACACAAGCGTTTGAAAAAAAGTACCCTTCCTTCCGTCTCCCCTAACAACAAAAGATAGTATTTGTAGCCCGACTAATCGTGTTTAGCCTTACATTTATTGCGCTCCAATCAAATACGATTTAACATGGGGACCTATTTCCCGTACAATGGTGGTTTTAAAATCTGCCACTGAGCGATTCTGATTTTGGTGTTGTCTCACACCCTTACTATTTCTTTTGGCTATATTTTGTTAATTCCTAGACTATTTGCGTAACACTTAACATATTATTTGTCAGCAAGTCCTAAGGAACCCAACTATATAAATTTTATGGGGCTACGGGGCTGCGTTCAAAATATGCATTTTCTTCTACCTCCCGTTCACTTCGATCGATGTGGTATCTGGGTACTGTCGTGTTTTCAGACATAAAACAGTATAATGTCATATTTCCTAATAAGCATTTTGTAAGTTTTAAAACCTAACTCTCGTATGGGTAGTGTTTTTTATCACTGTCGATTTGAAAAAGCTAGTGCTTGTTGCCTTACACGCGTGATGGTAGTAATTGTGTAGCGAGACGCGTGTTAGTGTGGCATGCGTTCCGGCTTTCAGCCCTCCCTTCTCTCTATCCTAATTCCATCTGTCTTTCGTTTATGGTAACTTAGTGTATAAAATGACATGAATGGAATATTAAATATAGGTCAGCTTGCGTATCTCAAGGTTTTTCTTAAAAATGCACTACACGTTTTATCGTAGAAAGCGTGTATGCTGCAGTAGGCTTTTACTATCAACGTGAAACGTTACAACTTGCAGACGAAGTAGAAAACAAGGGGGATTTCGAGTACAGTCATTGTGACAGCACTGTTCTTTACCATTCTTCTTTC
Source organism: Oreohelix idahoensis (assembly GCA_024509875.1). Lineage (NCBI taxonomy): Eukaryota > Metazoa > Mollusca > Gastropoda > Stylommatophora > Oreohelicidae > Oreohelix > Oreohelix idahoensis. Next base: position 51,829 of record JAMPIV010004565.1, read on the forward strand.
CTTTTATTGAAGTTATTTGTTAGGCTTTACATTTACTTTTTAATTTATATATGTGGATTAGAATTTCACACGACACAGGTATAGATGCGAAAGCACGAGAGTTTAAGCCAAGTGAAGAGGTCAGTACCGAAATACTGAAAACACTCTTCGCTCTAAAGCGACTGGAAGAAAATGTTCTAAGATGTCCGGAGAGCAGGTTCATCCCCATATACTACTGGACTTTAGTTAACAGGAGAAGAGGAAAGATTAAGATTAGAACACTGGCACTGACAGCATCCGAGCCTGGATAACATATACATACAACAACCAGCGCTCGATTGACAGAGTGATTAGAGAGCTGGTCTCTCGCGGCAAAGGTGCAGGGTTCGATTCATGGTATCGAGGAGCTCCAGTTTACCCAGATGTACATGGATACCTGATTCTGCTCTTGAGTTAGGGAAGGAAAAGGCAGCAAGGAATGGAACTGTTCATCCCGCCTCTCGATGATGGACCTAGTACAGTGACGTCTCTAACACTTCATTCCCTTACGGCAGTATTTGCTACGGGACTACCTTTACCTTTACAACTACTAGCAGCATCATTATGTACCAACGCACGACAGAACCAGACAAATAAGGATTCATTTCCTACAAATCATTTCTATACACGGACAACAGGGGACCAAAAGTATGACATGGATATTATCGCACAGTCCGAGTTCACAACTTGCAACCTGCCTAAATGCACGTAGGACACAATGACGGCAATACAATTTCAGAATGTAATACGCGCTGATGGATTGCCGGAAGAAATACAAGACATACCGCCAGATCAAAGTGGTATTTGACAAGAGGAATTAATTGAAAATGACCCTCCAATGACTAATGAAAAATAACGTAGATAAGAGAAAACAGTGGAGTTAGACCCTCTGCTAAACAAGTAGACCAATATAGAAAATCATTATAACCTGCAGTATAGAAAAGTGACAATACGTGATTGACCCAGATGAATGACACGTGACAAAAGTAGTTTCAGATTTACAGGCGGTCAAATAGATGAAACATCTCCAATATCATAAATAGTGTCGTTTAGCGCAAATTAGGAAGCCAAGTAGAAGAAAAAAATATTAAGCAAACAACAACTATATCGATTTGATTCTACAGCTGTTATCGATAAAGAAAAACCCTCCAAAGGTAATATGAGAAAATTATGGAGTGAAAGAGTGACCAAGTAGTGAAAATAGACAAGAAAACAACGCATTATGATAGAAAATACAACTGACAAGTTAACAGTGAGCTAGATAAATAGCTCAATTTAGCAATAGAAGTTATATCACTCTGGCTATGTGTACAAAGACATACCAAGTGGAAGATGTAAAAAAATTCAAAGCAGAGTAGTTCACAAAGCTCTCTACAGATGAAAGTAGCATAGCACGTGAGTCATTCACACAGTATTATAGAACAAGCTGTATCAGTAGTCATAATCATCAGCTACCATCTCCACTTCGAAGGTGTTATATATTTTGTTTGCCCCGATACACATCTTGTATGTCACACACTTTTCTGTTCCGTTTCGTGAGTCAATGATCTTTTTAGATTCTTCCTGCTCCCTCACCGTGTCAGTCTTTGCAGAGAGTAGACATTTCGCAGTACTGATAATAAGTTATAACGTTGCTGTATACAGCAATGTAAACGATTGTTGGTTTATCATTTGTCCACACCTCATGATTAATGATCGACAGCTTATTTAGTGTTTCTTCTTCTTCGTATTCATCTTCTTCTTTGTGGTAAAGTGGGATGTTATAAATATTTATAGGGGACTTAGTGTACTGACTGAGGTCAGCTGTGAAGGTATCTGTATCTAATAGGTGTAGTGTTTTACAGATAACCTTACTTGCTACCACATTTATACCTCAGTCAGAATTATTCTGGAATATTGTGATGACTACGTCAAATGTTTAGGGTTATGTAAATGATGAAGTGTAAGTCACAACAACAACAGACAGATAAACAATTTAATTTATTCCACCACACTTGACAACACTGTAACACTCACACACATTTAACACTCTATAAGACTATCTTAAATGAGTCAATGGTAAAAGTTCAAATATATATGTATTAATTACTTTCACTAATATATATCCTGATTCAACTACACAGTGAACCAGGAATCACAATCAAATGTAATCACAATTTATATGTACATAATTTATAAATATGAACCTTGTAGTGACATATTGTATTAGTATTATCCTATGTGTGTCAGTTGTGTAGTAGTACTATGAGGTAATACTGGTTTTGTTTTTCAAGCTATGTTGTTATTTGTCATCATGACTTCAAGTGTTTGTTTATCTTGGAAATAGTATGGGGAAACTTCACCGTTCCTATCAATTTAAACAATGTAATGACCTTCTGTTTTACTATAATGTCAAGTTTTGAGGGGGACACATAATGTTGAGCTCCTCTGGCCACAGAAGCTTATCTTTCGTGATGGCGGCAGGAAAAGACTCCTCTGCTCGATTGCTTCCTGTGTTCTGGAGACACCTCACTAGTCGCTATCTGGACCCAGGAGTATGCTGTCAGCCTCTAGATTCAGCAAAGCTCAGACCAGGTGCTGCTTTCATAACATAGGACCACGGTCCCTGAAACAAGAAGGTTGTACCTCCTATTTCAGAACTAATTTATAATCTATTTCAAGACTGAACACAATACATAACAAACATTGAGTTCAGAGCGGTAGGCCAACTGCTATTTTCATCTGAAACAATTTACACCAGTATATTCCTCCCTAATGGTTACTACGCCTCTGCAATTCCAGCATTAGTTCTTTCTAGTCAATAAGATAGGTGTCAGTGTACTGTTTGGCTATTCCATGCAGTTTTACTTTTCTCCGACACCTTCTGTTCAGGTTGGAGCAATATTTAGGCCTTGCCTCATGTTCGCTACTGAACCACACACATATACAGACATAAATTATCAATTTACATTCAATTTTCATTAAAAAGATATCAAATATTTCAAGCTTACCACAATTCATGGAAATAATACACAATTACGTTGACTGGCAATGAATATGGCACAAAATCCGACCTGCCGCTGTCTCAGGCTTTTATTTAGAAAAATATAAGCTGAATCTCAACGCACTGTTGCTTTAGAAAGTTTATTTGAAAATGTGGTGCTGAACTGACGCTTCTAATTGACTATATTGGCGGGTCTAACCAATCGTGCCATGTTTACACAGCTTTTCAAAAAAGTACCTCTACTACTGTTTCCCCTAACAACAAAAAAATTAGTATTGGTAGTCCGACTAATCGTGTTTCGCCTTACATTTACTGCGCTCCAATCAAATACGATTTAACATGGGGACCTATTTCCCGTACAATGATGGTTTCAAAATCTGCCACTGAGCGATTCTGATTTTGGTGTTGTCTGACACCCTCACTATTTCTTTTGGCTATAATTTGTTAATTCCTAGACTATTTGCGTAACACTTAACATATTATTTGTCAGCAAATCCTAACGAACCGAAATATACAAATTTAAGGGAGCTAAGTGGCTGCGTTCAAAATAAGTATTTTCTAGGATAGTCGTGTATTTGTTTTTTTATTTTTTTATGTTTAGAACCGCCACCTGTCCTGCTGTACTGTCAGACTAATGTCAGGATTTTAGACATAAAACAGTAGAATTTCATGTTTCCTAATAAGCGTTTTGTAAGTTTTTAAACCTAACTCTCGTATGGGTAGTGTTTTTTATCACTGTCCATCTGAAAAAAGTATTGCTTCTGGCCTTTCGCTTGGGGAGGGTGGCATTAATTGTATATCGCGAGACGCGTGTTAGCGTTGCATGCGTTCCTGCTTTCAGCCCTCCCTTCTCTCTATCCTAATTCCATCTGTCTTTTCGTTTATGGTAACGTAGTGTAATTAATGCTAGTATTAATTTAGGTCATTAATCAGCTTGCGTATTTCAAGGTTTTTCTTAGAAATGCAGTACACGTTTTATTGTAGAAAGCGTGTATTGATGCAGTAGGCTTTTACTATCAACGTGAAACGTTACAATTTGCAGACGAAGTAGAAAACACGGGGATTTTAGTACGCCATTGTGACAGCACTGTACTTTACCATTCTTCTTTCCTTTTATTGAATTAATGCGTTAGGTTTTACAATGTACTTTGTAATTTATATATGTGGATGTAGAATTTCACGACAAATCCTCCCCACTTAAAACAGACGTTATACGTCAGTCTATAATTCTATATACACATAGAGAAATTTATGTCTATGCCTGGTGATTTCTTTGATTTTCATCGCACGGATGGCGGCTTAGAAAATCTGCATCAACGTTTCTCTGATTTTATTTTGATCATGGATTAATGCAGGTGGGTCAATTCAAAGTAGGCACGACTCAAGAAATCTACCCCAGACCTCTGCAATCCAAGAATCCATTTCAGATATTTTACTGTACAGCTGCAAGTGTTACGGCTTGTCTTACTACTGCTTAGCAATCAATATTCACCATTTCTTTTCTCTGAGTCTGCTCAACGACATGTTCAGAGAAGATTAGATGTTCCTCAATTTGTACGTTATGAGGAGTTGATCTATATGGTGCTATCTGAGTTGTGGAGTGGATCCAATAATTTCCTGATCAGCCTTAATAAACACTCGGACTATCCTCAATTCAAAAAGGCAACAATGGAGACACTCTGCTCCTCCGAAATGTTCACAGCCATCAATTTGGTCTGATCTCAGGCGTGATTGAATGTGGAAACCCTTCTAATAATATATTTATAATGTTCTATAAGGTGCCACTCAAATGGAGGCTATATTCACCAACTATAGTTTCGCCTACCGACAATCTAGTGAATTAAGATAATATGTGGGGAAATGAGTTTCTGCATCAGAAATCAATTCGCCCTTAGCATTGCTATAAGATGTGTGGGTTATCTCCATCCAGGGTCCGAACAATACTTTCCCTTAGACGGTGTAGGGTCGGGTGACTACCAATGTCACCAGTGCCCTTTTAATGCTAAGTTAATAGCCATAGTGTGAAGCGCTGTGAGCATTTTCCGAATTGCTCACTCGTCCACTGCCCACTGTTCTTATGTTAACAATTTGTTTCGGTTTTAACTTAGGCGGATCATCTTCAATGTCAATGTCAGCCAGCTCCCTAAATGCGGCTTCAAACTGTGCCTGGGTTGACTGGTCGGAATTTCTATTTTCTCTGGATGCCTTTCTCAGAGTTGCGAATCTAAATATTTTTGGTGAACACTTTTGGGGGGAAGGTGGATACCTATCCTCTATGTCAACCTTATTATTGTTATTTTCCTTGTTAATGTTAGGCCCATATGTTTCAGAATGCTTGGCTGGCATCTGATTATGATTTTCCCAACTTGGGGACTGTACCTTGCTACATTTTTCCCAGGCCCCCACAAATCGTGCAATATCAGCAGCTACTTGGGGCCAGTAGAATTTTTCTGATGTTCTTTGACGGGTAGTCCCATTTCTCTGGTGTCCTCCGTCTGGTACAACATGAGCTTGTGCCATCACTTTTTCCCTGTAGGGGGTTGGCAATACCAATTGTCCCTGTTCTTTGGATCCGGCTCTAGCTTTCCTGAAGAGCAGTCCTTCCTTCAAATAAAATTGTCCTTTCTTAGGGTGTGCATGGCTTGTTGGCAATTTACCAAAGCAAGGTTTTAATGTTTTATCTTTTGCCTGGGCCTTTCTCATCTGCTTATGAGAATAAACTAGTGGTGGTTCCTCCTCCGTTCTACTAGGGGTCGACCTGACCTGAAGCGTGGCCATTACCACCGGTTTTACAGGGCTTCCTAGAAAAACATATTTGATTCCTAACACCAGCGGGTAATTAGGGTCGTCACACACGGCTGCTCTAATCACTCCTTCCACGTACCTTGTCTCTACATTGATCTCGGCTACGGGAAGTGTCATGGTGGATATTCCCTTTACGGCCCCTCGTATCTCCACTTTCTCTGTGGTATACTGTTCAGGGTGCACTAGGGTTGCACTCACAACTGAGTCGTATTCTAAACCTGAATCGTAAAGGCACCTAACCTTGGCCCCATTACATGTCACTTCTTCACAGATGGGGGGATGTTGAAGATGTATATGATTCTCTGGATGAAGTGTAAGTCATAACAACAACAGACAGATAAACAATTTAATTTATTCCACCACACTTGACAACACTGTGACACTCACATACATAAAACACTCTACGAGGATATCTTAAAGGAGTCACTGATAACTTTTCAAATAACAATATGTATCCAGTGCTGTCATGAATGTATATGTGTCCTGATTCAAATACAAAGGGAACCAGGAATCACAATCAATTTTAATTACAAGTTATATGTACAGAATTTATCAATATGAATCTTGTAGTGACATATGTTATTAATAGTATCCTATGTGTGTCAGTTGTGTAGTAGTAATCTGAGGTAATACTGGTTTTGTTTTGTTCAAGCTCTGTTGGTATTTGTCATCATGACTTCAATAGTTTGTCTTTGTTGGAACTAGTATTGGAGATGTTCTCAGTTCCTGGCATTAAAACAATTAAATTCCCCTCTTAATTTTATTTTACAGTGTCATTTTAAGATGGGGGTACATAATGTTGAGCTCCATGGCCACACTCTCTTATCTTTCGTGATGACTGCAGTAAAGGCCTCCTCTGCTCGATTACTTTAATGAGTTCTGGAGCCACCCCACTGGTTGCTATATGGACCAAGGAGTATGCTGTCCACCTCTGGCTTCAGCAAAGCTCTGACCAGGTGCTGCTCAATAACTTTAAGACCACGGTCCCTGAAACAAGAAGGATGTACCTTCTACGTCATAACTAATTTATACTCTCTTTCTACACTGAGCACAATACATCACAAACATTGAGTTCAGAGCGTTAGGCCAACTGTCAGCTTCATCTGAAATACTTTATACCAGTATTTCCCTCCCTAATGGTTACTACCCCTCTGCAATTCCAGCATTATTTCTTTCTAGTCAATAATCTAGGTGTCAATGTACTGTTTCGCCATTCCATGCAGTTTTACTGGAATAATAAACAGTTTCGTTGACTGGCAATGAATATAGCACAACTCCGATCTGCCGATGTCCCAGGCTTTATTTTATAAAAAATATACACTGGTGCTCAACGCACTGCTTCTTAATAGGTTTATTACAAGATGTGGCAATGAACAGACGCTCTGAATTGAGTATATTCGCAGCTCTACCCAATGAAACCATGTTTACACATCTTTTCAAAAAAGTACTCCTTTTTCACGTTTCCCCTGACAACACAAGATAGTATTTATAGCCCGACCAATCGTGTTTAGTCTTACATTTGTTGCGCTCCAATCAAATAGGAGTTTACATAGAGACTCATTTCCCGTACAATGGTGGCCTAAAATTCTGCCACTGAGCGATTCTGATTTTGGTGCTGTCTGACACCCTCACTATTTTATTTTGGCTATAATTTGGTAATTCCTAGACTATTTGCGTAACGTTTTACATATTATTTGTCAGCAAGTCCTAAGGAACCTAAATATACAAATTTAATGGAGCTAAGTGGCTGCGTTCAAAATATGCAATTTCTTCTACCTCCTGTTTCGAAGATGTGCTGTCTGGGTACTGTAATGTTTTCAAACGTAAACCAGTATAATGTCATATTTCCAATAAGCGTTTTTCAGGATTTTAAAACCTAACTCTCGGATGGGTAGTGTATTTTATCACTGTCGATTTGAAATAAAGTTAGTGCATGTGGCCTTACACGCGTGATGGCAGCAATTGTGTATCGCGCGACGCGTGTTTAGTATTGCATGCTTCCTGCCTTCATTCGCCCCTCTCTCTCTCCTGCTTTATCTGTCTTTTAGTTACGCCGTGTATAAAATGGAATGAATGAGATATTAAATTTAGGTCATTGATCAGCTTGCGTATCTCAAGTTTTTTCCAAGAAATACAGTACACGTTTCATTGAAGAAAGCGTGCAGCGACACAGTAGGCTTTTACTATCAACGTGAAAGCGTTACAATTTGCAGACGAAGTAGAAAACAAGGGGGATTTCGAGTACAGTCATTGTGACAGCACTGTTCTTTTACCATTTCTCTTTTCTTTTATTAAATTTATTTGTTAGGCTTTACATTTACGTTTTAATTTATATATGGGGATTAGAATAATTCACGACAGCGGGTTATGGGGTAGTTTCAAAATATTCCGACATCGGATAATTTTGAATGAAAGGCAGAGGTCAACTCTCCCAAATATTGTAATACGATGGCCGATGCCCTTGTGTACAAACTTACAGACAGTTCGGTAAATTCATACAACAGCGTGTTCAAAATGTAACCATCATTACTTAATCAGAAAGTACTCTTGTCATAACAAGTAAGACAGGAAACGCTTATGTCATAAGTTTCCGCCGGTACACGACATCTTGTGCAAATCTTAGCCAAGGTGTGCTGCTCCCTTGTGACTTCGAGTAATTATCTCAGCAAATCTGAGTATTATCATCTACAGGGAGTGTCAAGCAATTCGACAAAACTCAAATATCTGCTACTTAGCAGAAAAATAACGAAGAAAGAAAGAAAAGTGCGACAATTGAAAGCAAATAATAAAAATTAGTAACACAAATTTACCGATACTGCCGGAGTGAAACAAGATCGATAGAGGCCGCCCCATTTTGCACATCTAGTTCTTGTCATCAGTTCTGCATTAGTACCACTTCAATCTATCTATTCTACACAAGCATCCATTTATGAAAGTCTGTGACGTTTTGGTTGTTAACTTAACTGTTTTCTAAGTTTTGTTATTAATTCGGTACCGGTAATGTCTGTTTTCAAGAGTAACCCAGCTAAACGAGTATTCGGAGGTTTCTAAAATTAATTGCTGATTTGAATGATACCTTATTTGGTATATTCACCTACTCTTCTACATAGGCCGACTATTCATCAGCAGTGTTTTAAAGTTTCTTTCAAATAATTATTATAATATATATATTTCAGACGCGTTATAATTTATTGTAACATAAAAATTGGCAGGAAAAAAGGTATGAAATGTTCTGCTTTGGAATAGAGGGCGTAATGGCCTCTTTTGGGACAGAAGCACAAAGACAATCAGTAATCCTCCAATGTTAAAGACAAAGTTTGTGTACAATACTGACATTGAAGTTGCCTAGTGTTGTTTAACTCGTCCAAGCACAGATATTTACACCTTCTTCCTTGTTCGCTCTCGTGTAATCACGCCGTTATCTCTGATAATGTATGAGTCCATCTCAAACGTCTCTCATCAATTACAATTTCTCCCTCAAAGGTGTTTCTAAAGGTCATGCTGTCAGTGTGCTACTCTGCTGGAGTGACTGCAATATATCTATTTATGTTAATTATTTACTCTTCTGAAGCAAATATACTTGGAGGATCAGCTCTACTCTTTTCTGGTCTTGCCCACTCCACTTGGACGTACGTGTTTTGGTCTAATTATTAAGTTATTGAAAAGGTGGTATACAATGCTGCAGAGGCCTAGTCTCAGTCTGACAATTATCACTTCTTGATAAGGAGATGTATACTTCTGTTTATTCTGACTATGGGTTTTTGTCTACGCCATTTTTAAAGATCTTTTTTATTACATATTTCATCTCTTCATAGGCTATTCTGTCTTCAGTTTGAATTTTGCATCTTCCTTAGTTGCCCTTTAATTTATATACACAATATAGTGCAGCGAGCGGGAAATAAGCAACGAATAAGACAGTCGCTGGGATGTGGTACTTGAAACTGGATAAGAAACACAAATATTAATTGTAGAGCCAAAGAAGACGAAGAAAAGTAAAAAAAAAACAACAGAAAATACACACCAGCGCGCATAATGTAGAAGAGATATTGTCAGATAAATGAGTTATAGAGGATATATCTGAACAGAGGTGGAGAACGGTGGGGACAGACAAATAGTTGATGCGTCTAACTAGGCTAAACGACAAAACAATTGCCACAGGGCCTTCGCCAGGCGTTTAAGAAGGACGCAAACAGAAGAAGATGAAGAAAACGAGAACTAAGTTAGCTACGAGCGTCCGATGGACAGAGTGGTTAGAGCAATGTTCTCTCGCGGCAAAGGTGTCGGGTTCGGTATATGGTATTGTCACGCTCCAGTCTACCCAGCTGTAAATTGGTACCTGACTTTGCTCTTGAGTTCGGGAAAGATAAGGCAGCGAGGACGGGAACTGGTCACTCCCTGTCGATGCTGGACATAGTATAGTGAAGCTAATAAGCAGAGACGAAGTAAGTGGGTGACTGTGACGTGTAATGGAAAAGAGTTTACTGTAATCTAACAGCCTATTGTAACCTTATAGCTGCTCTCTGATTTGCTAGCTAAAACATACATTAAACCTACCTGTCCTGTCTTCTGCAGCTTACCCTTTTGTCCCCGCCCTCTTTCTTTAAACACTGTCAAACGCGATGTTTACAATCTTCTTAGACCTGTCAGTCAAAGCAGGAAACAAATCCCGCTATGGTTATACTTCGTTTCACTCACGCGAGCTCATCTGTCAATCATATAATACTTGACAGCTAGACAGCACGTGAGAGTAACGGAACAGACCCTTTGAAGTTCACTCAGGGAAAATCTAGAACTCCCCAAGTACCCTTTGATCTTAAGCACGGGCATTATAAAGGGAAACCCGCTAGAAGAACAAAAGTCTTTTGATCTTGGTCAACGCTTCGGACGAAAAACTCTGAAAGACCGGTACGTAAAGCCTTTCATCTTGGGAACCCTAGCTCCTGAATTTTGTCCCACACAGGAGTGCGAAATAACGCCTTTAGAGATCAAGAGCAATATATGATATATATATATATATACTGCTGTTTCTAGAACCCAGTCATCAGTCGTCAGTCAGAATTTGAAGAGTCTAGCGCGCAGTCCTAAACACATTTTTTTTTTGGAATACTTTGTATAAGTGATACGTGGAGATTTCATTCTGGATTCTGACCTGATCCCCAAGTGGACGACACGCGATCTTCTTTTTTTTTCATCTATGATGTGTGTACTAGCCCGATTTTGTGACTGTAAATTATAACTACTGGACTTACCAAATCCAGGATATTATTTTAACAGCCCACAGTGGCGTATACCTGATATCATCATTATTTTTTCCCGACACCTGACAGCTGTATTCAAGTGGAGTACCTAGTTTATACACTGTGCAGGACCGGCACTCTGGCAAAACGTCGGCCGTTAAAAAATCAATCATCATCATCTTTAAGATTAGGAGCAACCAGATTTATCTAGATACTAGAAGTATCCCCTCTTTTAAATGGATAAAATATCAAGGATTCTCACACTAGTCACCTGGTTATATTGAAACCAGTACCCAGATAGAAATTCCAGACCGAGCGGGAAACAAGCCTATTTTTCCCCGCCCGCCCATATACTGCAAGCGTTGTCACAACGGATTTATTCAGTTGTAGTTCCTGTGTCTAGACTTATACTCCCCTTGTGCACCCCATCGGAGGAAAAGTGACAGTTTAGAACAGTGACGATAACCTTTAGGATTCATACTTCTCCCAGGATTTATCGTGAATAATAGCAGATTCAGCGTTCACCTCATTTTTTTGGGGGGGGGGGGGTGAGCTGGGGCCAATTTGTACCCTCGACAGCTGGAGTGGTACATTAATCACAGTGAAAAAAGGATTTTTTTTTTCGAGGAAAAATTCTGTTAACAAGTGATACCACAGACCCAGGGGTAAAAGACAATAGGTAAGAGAGTGAGAGGTGGCCACTGAGTGAGAGAGTGTGTGATGATTTTTGTTTGCTGGGACATATCTATTAATTTGGTTGTTTCATTTTTTTTTTTACTTGGTCTTATATCGCATCAAGTGTTTTTCCTGTAACTAAGTGCTAACCTTCAACCTTTAAGGTTAATAATGTTTTTGGGCTTTCTCTATACAATGAAGGTGCACCATTCTTTTTTCCATCTGTTTGTATAATTCTTGATATCTTTGGGTATTTGATGTTGTAACAATTTTATTGATAATAAACAACAAAGAATTTAACTTTGTGTGTTGGTCAGACCCATACCCATTTATCCTGAGTTCTTTCATGTGTATGTGTCTTGTTCTCACATAGTGTTTCGTGTGTAGAGTAACTTGTCATATTTTAGATAGGGAGGCAAAGACTGTCTTGGAAACAAAGCACAGTCGTACGGATAGGCTGGAGGAGAGAAACCTACTCACTCCAGAGACAAATCTTTCCCTCAACCTACCACCAGTGAAACCTAATTTCTATACATTCTCGTGTATATGTCAACAGTCACTCTTTACTTAGACGGGCCAAATAAAACACTTTACCTACCGTACGACAGTGAGGTACGAGATAATTGAAAGCATATGATTGGTGACCTATGCAGTCAAAGACAACAAAGAGCAAACCGAATTATATAGTATGGTTATTATCCTGTTAGCAGAGCGCAGCAAATGTTTTGTAATGATCAGGTAAGTGCTTTATTCAGCTTCAGTATAAACGGTGGGGAATCTCAAGAGAACTGTAAATACATTGGCATTTTTTTTCATGCCGTTTTTACGTGCGCGCTCCAGATCACTTCAGGGATTCCAGTACTTTATTACCAAAAAGAGACCCGTTTAGTTACAGAGGTCTCTGAGGAGACAAGGATAGAATATCGTAAAAGTCGACTAAGATGAAGTTGTGTATGGGGAGGCAGCTTCATCATGTAAAAAAAAATTGCTACAGAGACCACCGCTAAAATAATGTGTGCTTTGGAGTAAGCTCCCTCAAGGGGACTATCTACAGTGCCGGCTTTATGCTCTAAAAAGAGCGAAAAAGTAGATGACGATGATGATGATGCTGATGATGATAATAATGAGGGTGATGGTGATGATGATGATAATTACAAAATAAAACCACGTACCTCTGTGTAGTATAGAACACTTCTTCATTCTAATGTTTATCACAAAAAGGTTTTTTTTTTTTCCTTCCGAAAGCTCAAAAACATACTTGCGCACATTTTAAACCATCCAGGCTCGCGTTTTTGCTTATTTTTTGTTTGTTTTTATTTTTCGGTTTTCGTGTATTTTAGAACAGACATGTAAATATACGCCACCATTATATATGACAGGACTGTAATTATTTACAATCTTACAGCTACATCAAGCAAAGTATTAAAATATATTTTAAAAAAATTATGAAAATTATTTCATTAAAGAATTTAAAACATACAGAAAACTTGTACGAGATCATCAAGAATAAACACCAACCGAGAAGGAATAATTGCTGCGGTAAAGAGCTATAAAAGCTTTACGTACTGAAGAAAGAAAAAAAAAAAGAAAGTGTTTCAATGTAATCGATCACCAACAACTGTAAGAGGTGTTATCTCAAAGCAATAGATCACCAACAACTGTAAGAGGTGTTATCTCAAAGCAATAGATCCCCAACAACTGTAAGAGGTGTTATCTCAAAGCTCAACTCCCTGGCGGTGGGCGCAGCTGTTTGACAGAGCATCGCAGAAGTTTTAATTGAAACATCCCTTCATCCTTCATCTCTTTGCATGTGTGATTAAAAAAAAGTAAGCCGCTCACTTCATAGCGCATTTTGCTATGATGCTATGATGCCTCCTCCCCCCCCCCCCCTACCCCCCCCCCCCCACCCCCCCCCCCCCCCCCCCCCCCCCCCCCCCCCCCCCATTAAAAAAAAAAAACCAGGCAACTAATTTAACTCCAAGTAGCTCACGCTCCGCTTTAAATTCTCAAATATACGGTTATAATTACTTTTCGTTTGCTATCAGAGGCGTTGCTTCTGTAACCTGTTTGTGTGGGTGTGATTAATTGGGCTTGCATGAAAATCATAACTTCCACAACTAGTAGCACTCGAGAGACAAAATCGTGTCCCATCCACAACCAATCTATGGTAATGTTATTTATCATCTTGTGAAGTTTTGTTGCAATTTTTTTTTTTTTGGGGGGGGGGGGGGGGGGAACCAAAAGTGAAAACTACGAACTGAAAATAAAAACATTGTAGTGAGCGTGATATCACGTGAGCAGAAACGCCTTAGCAGACGTCATTTTCTGAATATATGTTAAGACTGAATTAAGCTTAAATTCTCCATGTCCCTGTTCTTTATCAACCATAGACCAACGATCACCTGCGGAGGCTGGTATAATACTTGTAGTTCAAGTATATATTTTTTCTGAATTTAAAAAAAAAAAAATTATTATTTATTATTATCATTGCCAGACTTTGCCCCGTTACCAAATTGTGCCTGCCACATTACCACATTGCGCCTTAATATTATTTTTTGTCAAATTAAAGTTTTCTATTATCGTTTGTTTTCACTTCACACCATTCCTTCACCCCCAAACCCACCCCATCCAAATCCATATTCTTGCAGGGAGTCTCTTCGCTGCCTGTCCTATGTTTGTTTTAATATGTACAGGCATACCTCGGAGATATTGCGGGTTCGGTTCCAGACCACCGCAATAAAGCGAATATCGTAATAAAGCTGGTCACACCCATTATTTTGGCTTCCCAGTGCATATACTTGTAAAAGCCTAAAATCATGTTTACACTATGTCTGTTAAGTGCGCAATAGCATTAGGTCTAAAAAGAACAATGTACTGTAAAATTAAATACTTTATTGCTTAAAAAATGCTAATCTTCATCATCTGAGCCTTCAGCGAATCATAATTCTTTTGCTGGTGGAGAGCCAAAAATCTATCGGAAGATGAAGGCACGTTCTAATAAATAAACATGAATAATTTGAAACAAAGCGCAATATCTGCGAAGCGCAATAAAGCGAAGCTCAATAAAGCGAGGTATGCCTGTACTTTCTGTGAAACTTGTCAACAGTTACACTTTGCTTAGCCATATATTATCTCTATACTTTACAACAGGGTTTCTCAACCGGGTTTCCGCTAAAGGTCGCTAGGGGTTCCGCGAGTGATTATGATTGGACAAAAAAAGTAAATAAGCCTTGTTTTAGGAACTTTGCGCCTTGAACGATGTTAGCGCTTGCAGTGTTGGGCAGTGACCAAGTAGCCCCGTGTGGCAGTGTGCAATATGACCGCTTTCCCTCTTGTAAATGCCATTTTTATTAGCATCTTCTAGAGTCGAAATAGGAGTTGTCTGTATGCAAAGAAGATGGTCCATAAAAAGGAAATTTTAGGCCTACCTGGACGTAAAAAAAATCAAATAGGAATTTTTGTTAAAACTGGAAAAACTGAAGTTTCTTCTACCTACACATTAGAGCTGATGTTCTTTGTGGGGAGGGGGAAACCATACAAAAAGAGTAAGCACATAAGTTGGTCAAGATGAACAGAAAAAAAAAATCTTTCTCTACTCAAAAGAGCATTGACAAGTTTTAATAGAGTATTATATTTACAACTTACTGATCACGCTAAGGTACCATGAGCTGTGGATACAATAATTTTTATGCAGGGGCTCCCTGGGACCTGAACATTATTTCAAGGATAAAAAGGTTGAGAAAGGCTTCTTTAGAATGTTCATCACCTGTTGCTGTAAAATTCTGTGAGAGGGAAAAGGGTACTTTAATAGCTAACATCAATTTTTTTTGCATCCAATTTATGTATGTAAGTATCCGATTTCGAATTACTTGACCTTCTTGTAATCGTTGTTAGTCGTGTTTTCGGTAATCGTGGGCTCCATTGGACTGTGAACTTGATTAGAGTTTTGCAGAGCCGATATTTTTGCGCCAAATCTGTTGATATCTTAGATGTTGTCTTGCTTTGCAGAAGTATGTACGGCTGCAGGTTTGTACGTTGGCTAGCACAATGCGTACAGAAACGACCCCATGTAAACAATCGTGAGTGCATATATATATATATATATATATATATATATATATATATATATATATATATATATATATATATATAATTATATATATATATATATATATATATATATATATATATATATATATATATATATATATATATATATCAGTATGTACAACAAATTATTACAAAAATCACTGCTGCAAGAGAACGGGGTTAGTTTAGATGCATGCGTCCTGCAAGTAGTCAGTTGTAGTGGAGGCTCCAGGCCCTCTTAAGGGGTAAAAGAGGAAAAGAATGACTGAGTATGTATAAACAAACAGGAGAGAGAGACACCAGTTTCTATAAAATAAACACTAATATGAACATCTAATTACCGCAAATATTTCAATAATTTTCAAGAACTGTTTTTGCATCATTACTGTCATTGACGTTATTGGCAACATCACCATTCTCAACTGCATCCACCGCGTGTGGTCTGTTATTTGGAAACGAAACGGCAAATGATTTTTTAACAATTTCTCTCTTCATTCTTACAGCTGAATTCAGTGCGATTCCTAAATGAAATTGCTCAACTCATTATCTGATGTCGTTGTTTGACATTTCATTTCTATCTCTGTCTTCTTTTACTATTTCTGCTCGTCATGTACCCTCCAGCAAGAATGTCTTTAATCTTCCTGGCCTTATCAGATTTCTGCAATATCCTATCTTTTTATTTTTCATTTGAGTTTGGTTTTTTTTTTTTTTTTTTTTTTTTAATAGACTTCGTTCTCGACTATCTGTCATAGAAGAGCGCAGGAAAAAAAATTATGTAAAAGTATAACACGCATACCTTAAGCAGATCTGCGCTTTGGATTCTGATTGGGTCGGACTAGGATGGTTCAAGTAGCGGATTTATCAGAACGCGTGAGTCTGATTTGAAGGTGTATTATTATTTTGATCCGCACACATACTAGAAATCAAATCTGCACGTATATTAGTAATCAAATCTACACGTATACTATTATTATGATCTGCGTGTTTACTATTTTTCTGATCTACATGTATACCGTTATTCTCATCCGCACGTATACTATTTTGTCTAATCCACACATATACTATGTTTTCTGATTACACGTTTACTATTAGTCTGATCTGCACGTACACCATTAGTGCTTCTAGTATGCACGTATACCTTCAGACAAAAATTACACGTATACCATTAGTATAAATAACATTAGATACAAATTACGCATATACCATTGGTCCAGTCTGCACGAATACAATTAAAATAATCTGCACTATAACATATATAACGTCTGATTTTAACGTATACAAGTAGTCTAATCTGCACTATACCATTAGTCTAATCTGCACTATACCATTAGTCTAATCTTCACTATACCATTAGTCTCATCTGCACTATACCATTAGTCTAATCTGCACTATAACATTAGTCTAATCTGCACTATATTAAAATAATGTTAAAACAGCTCGGTGCCCTCGGTTATAGTCCAAATCACTAGTACCTAAAACCGAACATAGATACTCACACAGCACTCGCGTACTATACTTTATGTGATACTCCTGTAGCATGTGCACATTAAAATTCGCATTATATCCAGTATTAATTATTATTGATATCCACGTATTTATTTTTTCCAATTTTTGTTGATATATATATATATATATATATATATATATATATATATATATATATATATATATATATATATATATATACACGGACGTGTGTGCGCGCCCCATGCTTAAATTTGTGTCCTACATTTCCTTATCGTTATTCCTACTTACATTCGAATTATTTAATTATTCTTCAGGTTTGGTTAATTCTTTGTTTTTATAATCTGTACACACGTTCTATATGGCAAAAACGAAAAGATAAGTACCAGTAGATGAGGGCGAAAAAGAAGATTATAAAGGGATGAAAAGAACAAACGAACGGGCGAATGTCATCTTGTGACAACAAAAAAGCCGCTAATGCAGATGCCCACTTGAGGAAGCCTCCACCAATGCATAAATTCTTACAGCGGTGGCTTCTGTGGCCATTTGTTTTACATTGTGATGTTGCCAGCCCCATGCACATGCTCATATTAGTTGCCTTTTACGACATGCTTGATGAAGTAGTAGTCAAATTTTTTAAAAATCTCCTCAGAGGACCCCACCCCCGAACTGCATCGGGTTTTCATGTCTGTGTCATTCTCATTACCATCATTTTTTTCTTTGCGCCCCCTACAGAGCATGGAACCACCACTGTAGCTGGCACCTCCTTACAGGAAGCCTGCACCAAGCATTAACTTGATCTTGTAGTAGTAGTTTCTGTGGACATTTGTTTTACATGATGAGGTTACTAGCCACGTACGACATGTCTGAGGGTGTGGTAGTCCTCATCTTTCTTTACCTCTTCAGAAACCCCCGGAAACTACACGGGGCTCACACATATGTAGCACACATAATTTATTTCTCATATGATGTACATATAACAAACACACCACATGAGAATACCTTGTCAAGAGGATCCCGTTACACGCCCATTAAAAGGCATATGGGAATATGGTGTTAAGCCCATATTTTCTTTACCATCGGTACACTAGGGGTGATTTGGTCAGCATCACGCCGGCCGCCATAACCGTTTCAGAGTTGCTTTGGTACACAATTCATGAGATTGGGTCCACACCGGAGCCGTTTGCGGTCTAAACAAATCACACCTCAACTGGGGATCGAACCATGGACCACCGAGCTAGGAAGCTAGTGCACTAACCACTGTGCTACCTTGTCAAGACTTCATCTAAACTCGGATACCACCTCTAGTTGCCGGAGCTCTAAAGTGTCTCAACTTCACCCTACTAGGTCCAGCATCGAGAGGTGGGGTGAGTAGTTCCCATTCTCGCTGCCGTTTCCTTCCCTAACTCAAAGATCAGAGTCATGTTGCCATTTACAGCTGGGTAGACTGGAGCGAGTTGGTACTGTGATTCGAATCCGGCACCATTGTCGCGAGAGATCAGCGCACTAACCACTCTGTCTATTGGACGCTCTAAAGTTTCTAGTTAACAGAAAAGCGTTTTTCCGAAGTGCAGACAAGCCAGTTTGGCTTGCACCTAGAATAATGACCGATATTTATGAGTAATTTTCTTCGGAAACCTACCCGAGGATGCTTTTACAGAGTAAACGCGAGAAACGGGATCGTATGTGTCATTTAATCAATAATGAGATATTTGCCTCATGCAATCTCTGGCTCTATTACGTACGCGTCTGTCACAGACTGTAAATCAGGCAAGTCAATTCTCAACGGAATCTACCACGTGGTAAATGTTGCTGATCAAGAAGCTTTTAGCTTTTAATTTGGGAAAACACTGTCACGATGAAGATTGGCGAAACCTATCCGACACATTTACGCCTACTCTGAAGTCACTCATATTTACACATAATGTTGATTGTTCCAATAAATGGGTCGGATTTTATCTGCAGCGTAAACAAATATGTCGGACTAACAATAATGTTTTGGCGCTGTGTGTTTCCCGAGTCTTTGATTACAGAAAGAAAGAACATGACTTCTGCTCCCTCGGGCATCTCGTACAATACGACCTATATGAGGTTGTGCATGAAGCTGGCAACCTCATCATATAAAATAAATTGCTACAGAAACCACTACTATAACAGCATGTCATTGTTTCTGTGCAGACGTTCTGTATGGAGGACAACCTGCAGTGGTTGTCTCATTTTCCATTATAGTGAAACAAAAATTAATGATGATGAATAGTGCATTGTGGGCTAGGTTATAACTGAAGGTTATCGTATATTTTGTGTGCTAGATTATAGCTGAAGTTATCATATGTTAGCGCCTCGTGTGTATATACGAGGCGTGTTCAAATGAAACCCGACCGTGCTTATGCTGACCGCATTTTTTGACCATGAAGGGCTTCTATTGGTAGACTTTAAAGAGCCTGGCGTGAACATCAATGCCATCCGCTACAAAGACACACTAGACAACCTGCATACAGCCATCAAGAATAAACGACCCGGCATGCTTTCGCGTGGTGTGATTCTGTTGCACGACAATGCTCGTCCACATGTTGCGAACATTGTGCAGGAAGCGATAGCAAGGAAAAGGTGGGAAGTTCTGCCACACCCAGCCTACAGCCCCGATCTGTCACCATGTGACTTTCATTTGTTCAGGCCCTTAAAAAAAAATCTCTAAAGAGACAACGATTCGACTCCAATGCAGACGTCAGGGCCTCGGTGACCAAATGGTTCAATAAGCAACCAAAGTTATTTTTCTCGGACGGCATCCGCCGTCTACCCAAGCAGTGGGATGCGTGTCTGAATGCCTATGGTGACTATTTCTAAAGTACCCCAGTGAGTACTTGCTTCATAACAATTGCTGTATTTAATTCTACTACTCCTGCTGATGTACCTTACATATATTTGTTATAAAGGCACTGGGACGGGTTTCATTTGAACACACCTCGTATATATATCACCCGTGTGTTACCGGGGCCCGAAAGGGGAGCAAAGAATAGTAACACTGTCCCCTGCCAGGCATGTCGTAGAAGGCGACTAAGGAGGGTTGGGCATGGGGCCGGTTACCCCATCCTGTAAAAAAATTTAAACCACAAAAAACTTCAACAAATATGGACAAGTCAAATAAAGGAAATAAAACACAGCCATCCAAGACAGGGGAAGGTCCTCTCGCGGGGAGGCGTATGATGCAACACAGAGAAAGCCGAAAGGAGTCTGTGTTGCTGACTAACCTTCTTTCTTCTAGGAGAACTTCCAGATTTGACCAAGAAGTACATGGAGAAGAGAGTTGGAAACAGAGGTGAAAATGATGAGGAGAACATGGAAAGAACTTGAGATGATGGCACGTGACAGGAGGACTTGGCATGTGTTTGTTGAAGGCCTATGCTCCTTTGGGAGTGGAGGGTTATGACGTATATATATATATATACTGCTGGTCTGCATAACTGAAGCACATTTCCATACATCTACATAACACAACACGGATGAAGGATTTCTGGCTATAATATCTCATATTTACTACGGCGTGAAATGAATTCGTTATTTTACTTTTGATTTCAGGACTAGCAAAATGCCTTCGGTAGTTTAGACAGTGTATTACAATGAAACCTGGTAAGGCATGAAAGGATCCCATACAAATTCATTAACTTAATAGAAATCGTGCAAAGACACGAAATGCAGATTTCTTCCAGGAAGGACAAATTACAGAACCCTTTAAGATAAGAAACAATAACTACATAGACAAAGTTGGAGAATGGACAGTGATTTTTAAAAAAAAATACTAAAGCTATGGGAAGCTTTCAATAGTTTGGGAATTATATGGAAATCAAAAGAAATCTAGTCCAAAACAACACTAAGAATCTTTAATTCATCTGTCAAGGCACTCATTTTGTATGACTCTGCAACACGGAGAACATTAGCAACAACAACTAAGAAGTTATAGAAATTCATAAACGGATGCTTGTGCGGAACAAAAGGATTGAAATGATAAGAGACTATATATATATATATATATATATATATATATATATATATATATATATATATATATATATATATATATATATATATATATATATATATATATATATATATATATATATATATATATATCTTCTTCTTCCATCCTTAGCCAACGACCGGCAAAGCAGTCAGTGGCCATTACGCCTAGTGGCGTCTTAAGGGCAACAGCGAATAGATTTTCTTTGCCGTTGTTCCCATCACGCCTAATGGCGTCTTTAGGGCAATGACAAATCAATCCATTTGTCGTTATATATATATATATATATATATTATATATATATATATATATATATATATATATATTATATATATATATATATATATATATATATATATATATATATATATATATATATATATATATATATATATATATATATATACCATTTTACCCAACAATTGAATTCAACAGGTCTAGAACATTCATTCACTACCCAGGAAGTCTTGTAGTTTCAGAGAAAATGTTAGACAATAGAACATCCTATTCGCAGTACCTGCATCTTTCTTACAGACGTATAAGGCACTCCGAAAGCACCAGCACATTCCATCCGTTCTAAAAGTGCGTTCAATAGTTCGTGTTGACTAGCACGTCTATTATCTTACGGCAAAGCAGAGTGTCGCTCGAACTGAAAGTACTCGGTCTCTGGAGGGTCTGTTTCTTTCTTGTCTATTGTATTGTCTTTACTATTTCTTGCGAGTGCTAATGTTACTTATGTTCTAACGATCGTTTGTCGCAATTCCCGCTCATCTTTCCACATGCCCTTCAGGCGTTTCCCCGCTGTGGAGTATTTAACTATGCAGGAAACGCTGGTGGAGAGCAACTTGACAAGATGACAACCTGATCATCAGACACATATAATCATTTCTGCCATTTCGTTCCTCAGCACACAAGTGGACTGATACATTTAAACCAAGGTTTCTTTTCCTGTGCTTCACGGTGCCTTCAGGGGTCTATGAATGAACTCCAGGAGGTTCGTGTGCATACCATACAATTTAAAACGTATAATTTTTAAACATGCTTTCATGTATATATTTCTCCAAGAAGGGGTCCATAACCTTCATCTTGCAATTAAAGGGGTTCATACCTTTCTTCTGGCACTCAAAGGTGTCCATAGCTTTCATCTGGCAATCACAGAGGTTCATAACAATCAAAGGACAATCAAAGGGATCCATAGCCTTCGTCTGGCATTCAAAGGTATCCATAGCTTTCATCTGGCAATCACCGGGGTCCATAACAATCATCGGACAATCAAAGGGATCCATAGCCTTCATTGAACAATCAAACGGGTACATATCTTTTATTGGACAATTAAAGGGGTCCATATCTTTCATCGGACAATCAAAAGGGCCCATAGCCTTCATCGGACAATCAAAAGGGCCCATAGCCTTCATCGGACAATCAAAAGGGCCCATAACCTTCATCGGACAATCAAAAGGGTCTATAACCTTCATCGGACAATCAAAAGAGTCCATATCTTTCATCGGACAATCAAAAGGGCCCATAACCTTCATCGGACAATCAAAAGGGTCTATAACCTTCATCGGACAATCAAAAGGGTCTATAACCTTCATCGGACAATCAAAAGAGTCCATATCTTTCATCGGACAATCAAAAGTGCCCATAACCTTCATCGGACAATCAAAAGGGTCTATAACCTTCATCGGACAATCAAAAGGTCCCATAGCCTTCATCAGACAATCAAAAGGGCCTATAACCTTCATCGGACAATCAAAAGGGCCCATAACCTTCATTGGACAATCAAAAGGGCCCATAGCCTTCATCGGACAATCAAAAGTGCCCATAGCCTTCATCGGACAATCAAAAGGGTCCATAGCCTTCATCGGACAATCAAAAGGGCCCATAACCTTCATCGGACAAAAGGGCCCATAGCCTTCATCGGACAATCAAAAGTGCCCATAGCCTTCATCGGACAATCAAAAGGGTCCATAGCCTTCATCGGACAATCAAAAGGGCCCATAACCTTCATCGGACAATCAAAAGGGCCCATAACCTTCATCGGACAATCAAAAGGGCCCATAACCTTCATCGGACAATCAAAAGGGCCCATAACCTTCATCGGACAATCAAAAGGGCCCATAACCTTCATCGGACAATCAAAAGGGCCCATAGCCTTCATCGGACAATCAAAAGGGCCCATAACCTTCATCAGACAATCAAAAGGGCCCATAGCCTTCATCGGACAATCAAAAGGGCCCATAACCTTCATCGGACAATCAAAAGGGCCTATAACCTTCATCGGACAATCAAAATGGTCTATATCTTTCATCGGACAATCAAAAGGGTCCATATCTTTCATCGGACAATCAAAAGTGTCCATATCTTTCATCGGACAATCAAAAGGGTCCATATCTTTCATCGGACAATCAAGGGGGTTCATAGCCTTCATCTGACAATCAAGGAGTCCATATCTTTCATCGGACAATCAAGGAGTCCATATCTTTCATCGGACAATCAAAAGGGTCCATTGCCTTCATCGGACAATCAAGGAGTCCATATCTTTCATCGGACAATCAAAAGGGCCTATAACCTTCATCGGACAATCAAAAAGTTCCATATCTTTCATCGGACAATCAAAAGGATCCATATCTTTCATCGGACAATCAAAAGGGTCCATATCTTTCATCGGACAATCAAAGGGGTTCATAGCCTTCATTTGACAATCAAGGAGTCCATATCTTTCATCGGACAATCAAGGAGTCCATATCTTTCATCGGACAATCAAAGGGGTTCATAGCCTTCATCTGGCAATCAAAGAGGTCCATAACAATCATCAGACAATCAAAGGGGTTCATAGCCTTCATTAGCCAATCAAAGGCGTCCATAGCTTTCATTTGGCAATCAAAGGGGTTCATAACCTTCATCAGCCAATCAAAGGCGTCCATAGCTTTCATCTGGCAATCAAAGGGGTCCATAACAATCATCAGACAATTAAATGGGTTCATAGCCTTCATCAGCCAATCAAAGGCGTCCATAGCTTTCATCTGTCAAAGGGGTCCATAACAATCATCGGACAATCAAAGGGGTTCATAGCCTTTATCCGACAATCAAAGGGGTCCGTGGCATAAAAAAAGGTTAAGAAATGTTGATCTAAACCATGCTATTCTAGCTTTAGCCTCATGTATTATTATTGTAAGCTGGAACAGGGCGCTGTGAAATATCATGTTATCTGCATTTAACAAAAATACAATCAGCGTTAGCACAGTAGCATCCTTATCAAATGTCGAACCAAACTAAACAATTAACTAAACAAAATACGTAACAGCAGATAATAAGTAACTTCAAGCAAATCACCTTGAGACAGTTGCACCACAAGTGAAAGAAAGAGAACAAGCAGGTATGTTAGGTAGTAAGATTAAAGACAGAGGAAACCTGTCACATGAATCACGTGACCAAAGATTGGCGGACATTGAGTTCTTCTGTGTCTTTTGCTTGTCTTCTTTTTGTGTACCGTAAGAAGCATGAGGTCACCATTCCAGCTGGACTCCTTGCTGGAAGCACCGTAACACTTTGTGGGTATTCGCAGTAGTGGTTTCTGTAGATATTTGTTTTACATTATGACATTTTCAGCCTTACGCACAACCCCACACTGCGCCATGCGTGAGGGAGCAGTTATTATGTTCATCCTTGAGAAACAAATATGGAAACTACACAGATACACCATTCATCATCATCATTTTCTTTTGCGCTCGTTAAGGGGCATGCGGTTACCATTGCATCTGGTTCCTTTGGAGGGCGCATGCACTTTCATGCACTTGCATGCACTTGCAGTGGTGGTTTCTGTAGTAGTTTATTTACATGATGAAGTTGCCAGCCTCCATGCCCAACCTCGTATTAATCGCCTTCTACGACATGCTTGATGGTGAAGTAGTTCTATTCTTCCTTTGTCTGTTCTGAGACCCACGTGATCGACTCGGCGCTGATCCGTGATTGGACAAATAATGTTTAGACAAAAAATAGCATCAGGTAACGATCAAGAACAAAAATATGAGATATAAGGACTATTCTTGTAACAAGTTATCTCTACGCTGCAGGCGAAGAAGAACAAGAGAAAGAAGAAGTAGAAGAAGAAGGGATATTAAGAATGGTAAAGAAGACCAATAAAATTAGAAGAGCAATGTTTAAAAGAGAAAAAAAAAAGATGTTACAGCACTTATGATGGTGCAAGTAATGGTGATGGTGACATAAACATAAGAGAAGAAGAATAAGAAGAAACAAAAGAAATTAAGGAGAAAGGAAGTGAACAAAAGTGGAATAAGAGAATGCCAAAAAAAAAAAAAAAAAAAAAAGTCGATGATAACGCTGACGCTGCGGATTACAGGATAGTTATGTCGATACCCATAAAAGTAAGGGAACTTAAAAAAAAAAACATCGAAATCTGCCACACACAGGTCACAGAGATAATTGTTTAATATGTGCAATTACGATATTGCTGTATTCAGCAACCAGCATAAAGAAAATATCGATAACTGCGCGGTTCACCAAGTGTGTACTTTTATCCGCTGAGTAGCCCATGACAAAAAAGGCTGCATCAAGCCTATGTTGCATCAGAAAAAAGCTAAATAAAATATAAAGGAACCAAATAATTGGTACAAACTTTTCTGGAATTGTTATTACAGTATCGACATAAGAAAGCTAGAAGTGACTGATGATATATATATATTTTTTGTTGTTGTCATTTATGAAATTATTACAGTAACTGTCATGTGATAATGGAACAATCACTTATTTCTCACATCTCTTATTTATGAGTAGATGTTTTAGTGTTTGTGTACGTATACCTATGTGAATAATCTATGTATTTACATATTCATACACGTATGTAAGAAGTTATGCATATATGTTAGTTTCTCGTATTCCCAAACACACATAACAGATCGCTAGAAATTGGAAGCTTACGTACTACCGTCTGCATCTATAGATTATGGGCTTACATTCTGTATTGACTCAGTCAAGCCGCAGTATGTTGCAATATTTTGTTTCTTCTAAAGTCTTTCCTCTGCCCAGGGCCAGGTTTAGGCATTAGCTAAACAAGCTCCAGCTTAGAGTTCCACAGTCTGAAGGGCCCTCTCTAACAGTGGTGTAGCGAGGTGGGGGCTTAGCGGCACAAAATGTTATAGAAATAGTTGTAGGAATAAGTCTATA
Organism: Oreohelix idahoensis; assembly: GCA_024509875.1. Lineage (NCBI taxonomy): Eukaryota > Metazoa > Mollusca > Gastropoda > Stylommatophora > Oreohelicidae > Oreohelix > Oreohelix idahoensis. The sequence continues at coordinate 78,302 of JAMPIV010004565.1, forward strand.
CTGTTAATTTCCACTTATAATGACAGTACCGCCGTGCATCATACATGATATGCTTAAATGGGTTTTTAAACGTAAGTATGATTTATTTCAAAGAATTTGACTAGCTACGTCCTTTTATATTTTTCAATGAAAATGTATCTGTTATACCAATTGTCAGAGAGGCTTCCACGGCTTCCTATGGCTAATGGGCCTCACCATGTCTAAATCCAGCCCTGCCTCTGTCTAAACTTTTTCTTCTATCTAAACCCTTCCCTTTTTCTAAACTCTTTCTTCTGTCTAAACTCTTTTCCCTCCCTAAACTCTTTCTTATGAGCAAGCTTTTTCTTTTGTGTATACATGAGAATGTGGGAGATTTAGCTTCACAGTTACAAGCACAACAAAATGTGAATAATAATAGCGCTACTCCTTTCCCCGTTCACTCAATATGGAGCACGGAGCCACAGAAGCATTCATGTACGCTGACGCTGAAGCTTCTGTAGCAATTTTTTTAACATGATGATCTTGCCAGTTCCATGTATCAATATATCATCAATATATATATATATATAAACTCACAGCTTTTTCTGTCAGTAACGCTAAGGGATGCAACTTTGGTTGAAAGTTAGACATTAATTGTATCGTTTCCCTTATATGTACTCTCCCGAAAATAGTAACACTTACCAAAGAATAATGCGCAAATGACGATGTGCACAAAAATATATTTATAGAATGTGTGATCCCGTATACACACATTGGGATTCTCGCTGCTGCTACGTAGTTCGTGTACTGTGGGGATGCACAGTGGTTTTTTAAAATACTTTTGAATAAGTAAAATTGCCGTTAGGTATTGGTGGTTTTGAATGTAATTCCCGTCTTATGGCGGGCTTTTACACTAGTTATCTCATATTATTCGTCTCTAATTAAATGCTGGATGGAGCAGTATGTCTCTTTTTTTGTCTTCTATGAGACGCCCGGGAACTACTAGAGAATTTATAAGTGTAAAAAAAAAATACTTGATTATAATTTGGTTGGTTAGTTTAATTAAGAAATAATCAGAGAAGAAGGTGAAGAGATTATATGAAAGACATTAGGAAAACAATGACATGAACATGATCAAAGCAAAACACATTTCACTAGAACAAACACGGCTTTTTCTTCACGTCATGCGTCGTGGCAAAAGTGGAAACAAGTAAAACTAAGTAAACAGTAACTTGAACTGCCACGCAGAGTTGTCTATTACGTGAAAGCATAATGACAAACATGAAAAAAAAAACCCAAGAAAAAGTAAGAAAACCATTGCCTCACACAGCTGTCTATTACGTGGAAGCATAATGACAAAAGTGTAAATAACACGTAAAAGTTGGCAAAATGGAAGTTTAAGCACCATGTTACGTTGTATATTACTTGGTAGTGTAATGACAAAAGTAGAAATAAAACGTAAAAGTAGGCAAAATGGAAGTTTAAGTACCATGTTACGTTGTTTATTACTTGGTAGTGTAATGACAAAAGTAGAAATAAAACGTAAAAGTAGGCAAAATGGAAGTTTAATTACCATGTTACGTTGTATATTACTTGGACTCGTAGTATAATCTTCTTCTTCTTAGGCAAAATGGAAGCTTAATTACCATGTTGCGTTGTATATTACTTGGTAGTGTAATGACAAAAGTAGAAATAAGAAGTAAAATTAAGGAAAACGAACGTTTAATTATAATTTTGAGTTGTCTATTACGTGGTCTAAGTTCCTCAGCTGATCTCTTTACTACATTATGTCATGTTACAATGTCATATGCTGATACTTTTCCGAGCTAGATTTTTAGAATGGCGAACAGGTAAGTGTATCAACATTTTATTGGTCTTCGTTACCATTCTTAATATCACTTCTTGTTCTACTTCTTCTTTGCCTTCTTCTTCTTCGCCTGCATTATATTTTCACAAGTCTTCTTTATTTTCATTTTATTTAACGGCTAGTTCAACTTATCGTGCGACGAAATATCTATATGCAAAGAATGGGCTCCATCATAAAAAGCGTTTATGTAGTGTTGGGCAGAGCAATTTAACTTTTGGGGTGAAGACAGGAGTACGACAGGGATGCCCCATATCAACCACTTTATTTTTGTCTGTTACAGACTGGGTGATGCGCCATACAACAGAGAGCAGTCCAAGAATAATAAGATGAACAACATTTTCTACACTGGAAGATCTGTAACATGCAGATGACATTGCACTAATCGCACATTCACATCAACACATCTAAGAAAAAAACAGATAGACTGAATAGGTATAGCCAGCAGGTAGGTCTGAACATCAGTCTAAAGAAGACAGAGGTCATGACCCTCAATGTGGGTAGTCCTGAGCTCATAACAATGAGGAACCAGAAGCTGGAAAAGACAGACACATTTTCATATCTAGGATGCATAGTAACACCAGACGGCGGAACAAGCAAAGACATCAACAATAGAATGAATAAAGCAAGAACAGCTTTGCTAGTCTAAACAACATCTGGAAGTCCACTCAGTACAGCACAAACGCCATTTAAGATTATACTAGCAATAACCCGTCAATATTGACAGGTTTTTAATTATAGTGTGTTGTTTCGGTTACATGTATTTACAGACGGTACTATTACCACTGTGGTCATTTCATTGCAGGCGACCGTCATTAGATATTTGTAGTGAAAATTATATGGGTGTATTAAATATGAAGACATGGAGTAACCTTCTTAAATGGCATGTGGAGCAGTGATAATGATCTATTGGACCGAAAATTGACTAAATAACTAACATTTCTTTTATGACAACATGTCTCGTAATTGTTCGTGCATCTTTTAAAATCTTGACTTTCCATAATCAAACTATTCATGTAAACCGTCATTTGCGCACTTTTCTATTTTCGGGAGAGTACATATAAGGGAAACAATACAATTAGTGTCTAACTTTCAACCACATTTGCACCCCCTTAGCTGTGGTTGAAAGTTAATGTACTCTCTCGAAAATAGAAAAAGTGCGCAAATGACGGTGTGCAAAATTTGACTGACCGACCGACGTACTTACAGCGGGTATTATGGTATTGAATGAGAGCTGTGCACATTCTGTGCTTCTCTATGGTACGGAATGCTGGAGAGTTACAGAGAAGGAAATGTCGAAATTGTCCTCTTTCTACACAATCTGCCTATGGAAAATTCTTCGAATCTTTTGGCCGAATACCATCACCAATCAAGAACTGCTTACTAGTAGCAACCAAGAGGACATGTACACTATCATAGCTGTCAGACGCTGGAGCTGAGTTGGCCACGTCATCAGAAGAGGCCCCGATGCCATCATAAGATGCTATGGACCTCTGAAGGAAAGCGAAAGACAGGCTGATCAAAAAACAACTTGGCGGAGACCTATGGAGGCCGAGATGCAAAGAATGAACAAGAGCTGGGAACTGCACCAAGGATGGCTGTCGAGAGCAAAGTGGAAGCAGTTTGTTGCAGCCCTATAAGACTCTACCAGGCGTGATGGCCACTGACTGCAGTGACAGTCGGTGGCTAAGGATCAAAGAAGAAGGAATTGACTGAGAATTTGAGAGTGGATCTGCTAAAGCCGAAGTGGTGGTAACATGCGGTACATAAGTCGCCGTTTACGGAAGAAACGTGACTGTATCTAGAATATCAATCAATTAATCAATACCCTTTAGCTCCCCAAGGACCATAGGCCTTCAACAAACACATACCAAGTTCTCCTGTCACGTGCCGTTAGCTCAAGCCCTTTCCATGTCTTCTTCATAATTTCATGTCAGTGTCTAGCTCATGACTCCGTGTGTATTTGATCTAATTCTACCTCTCGTACCTTGGTGATTCCAGAACAAGGACTGCCTTGCAATGCAATAAACAAGGTATCCTCAATATATGTCCTATCTATCTCCAGCATCCTTTTCTCATCTTTTGTTCCACTGTCACTTGTCTAGTTCTCGTCATCAGTTCCACACTAGTCAACTATTTCAATCTTTCTGTTCAAGGCAAGTATCCATATATGAATGTCTGCAGGTTTGGATTTGTTGTTTTTGTTGTCCTTGTTTCAGAGCCATACAATAGGACTGACGTTTCATTTGAGTTGAAGATTTTTTGTTTGTGTTTGATTTGATTTCTCTTGATTCCCATACACTTCCCAAAGCATTGAAAACTCCTCTTGCCGTTTGTAATCTTGTTTCGATATCACTGTCTTTAAATCCAGCTTTATCTATATTGCCACCAAGATATCTGTATGATTCTACATCTTAGTGCAATCTTGTTATCATTTCCTGAATTTATTCTTATTGTCATTGTTTTCTCCTGGTGTATTTTAGTCCCACTTTATATGACCGTTCATCCAATATTTTCATTTTGTCTTGCATCTGATTACGGTTATAGGACAGAAGAAAACTTCAGGCAGATATTTTGACCCACTGAAAGGTCAATACACACGGAGTAAACCACACACACATTCTGGCCCGTAGCTTACTAACATGTACAAGAAAAGAAATGAAACAATAGTCGTCCGATAGCCATGAGTGCAACATAAATCTGAAAATAGGTTGAATGAAATGTACTCTTAAATTGTAAAAATCGTTTTAAATTGTAGCAGTCAATAGCCACTAACTATGAGCGTTGAGTACAAGTAGAATTTGTTTTTTAAATCAGTGTAAAACATTTGCGTCTATAGTCTGGAAGTGGCTATATAGTACATTTTTCTGACTGAGATACATGTTTATTTTCTGTCTTCCCTGATAATTTATACCAGTGTAGCTCTCTATTCTCATATTCCCAAAATAAGAAAAGTTTGATTTAACCAGCCAATCGATGCAATCCTTATTTATTCAGCCAATCTTTCTTCGGGCACAAAAAAATGGTCTTCAGAAGTGATTAAAAGTGTGGAAAAAAAACTTAGGGACTGATTATGTTAGCTCAGACGTTTTGTGTTAACTAGGACTGCTTGTGCTAGCTAGGATTGATTGTGCTAGCTAGGACAGGCTGTGCTATCTTGGACTAGCTGTGCTAGCTGGGACTATTTCTTCTTTTTTTGGGAGTGCTAGCTTGTATTAAAGAAGCGATTAAGTTTATTTCTGCAGCTGCACTTACAAAGTGAGGACGTGAAATATTAGCAAAGATTCTGCAAACAATGTTGCTGAAGCTGTTTATGAGGATGAAGGGTTGAATGAAAATAGGATAAAATTAAATGTTTCCACCTTGATCAAAGATAGCTTTAAAAAAATATCAACGGAACATGTACCTAATGATCACAGAATACTGCTTTCCTTATCCTTCCAGAACAATGCCCACAACAAGAAATAAGATAAAAACTGCAAGCTTCTCAGAAACAATACGTTAACATGATCAATAGGGAAAAAAAAATAATGAACATCGTTAACGAAAGAAATACTTGTACTTACCTCTACTATGCAGAAAAAAGACATAGCAATGACTATATATATATATATATATATATATATATATATATATATATATATATATATATATATATATATATATATATATATATATATATATATATATATATATATATATATATATATATAACAAAATCCTATAACAAATGAAATAAATTTACCTTACCTTAATTTGTAATCATCAGTTCTAACAGGAGACCGCAGTACCGAGTGGCATCCCAAACAAAAATTTCTAAGAAAGGCGCCACAATTGGTCTGCACAACAATCTGGTTTGTTTGTACGAGATTGTGTATCGCCCTGCGCTTGTCAGCATCGTGGGCCGCTGGCTTATCAGCGCACGACCAAGCGGTGTCTGTTTTAGTACATGCATCGTTTCCGATACCCTGCTTATCAAGCACGCACAGCTGCGGCTGCAATACTTGTCACAGCCAGCCATTTTAAGATGTTTCGTCCGGCTTTATCTCACACAGACTATCTCACTTGGTTGTCGTCTGTAGGTTTTTGTTTTAGCGGAGCAACCATCTTTCATCAGATGTTTCAGTTTGCATGATTTAACTGATAACAGCTCAACATCTATCAAATTGTTTTATTATATTTATGACAGAAATCCCGTAAGAAAACCCGCTTGGAGACAAGAGAATTGAAAAATCTCCTTCTTCATAACTATCATAATTGTCATTTTTCTTCTTCTCCATGAAAGCTGACTACTAGACCCTCCGTTTTCCTCGTTAATTTTTCTTTTTCTAGGTTGATGTAACCTTTCAGAGCAATGTTTAGAGCAGTGCTTCTTAACCAGGGGTGCAAGCACACCCTGGGTGTGTGAGACTCACTTTCATGGGGTGCGAGACATGCCAGATATTTTAGAACGCTAATCATCATAAACATTATATAACACACACAACTCAAATGTATTTGTACAACAACTTCACAACACTGAACATTGACTACGTGAATTTGATACCAAACCTTAGTCACATTCTGTGATTAACATTTTCTCAAAGTAAACTGTTATCTCTTTTAAGCATTTCTAGCATGTTTTGCGAGCTAGAAGAGAAAGTGCTATGAGGCTTCTTAAGATGCTTTAAAGGGGCGAGGCTTCTTAAGATGCTTTAAAGGGACGAGGCTTCTCAAGATGCGGTAAAGGGGTGCGAGGTTTCTTAAGAAGCTTTAAAGGGGTGCAGAACCTCTAACATGTTATGGGACACTGGTTTAGAGAGTTCTTTGCTTGTAATTCTCGCAACATTTTCCTCTGTCGTTCTATTTTGCACTTGTTCTCTTTCATTCCTTCGTAAATGAATTTCTATACTCTATTTGACTACAAGCCCCGTGCAGTTCCAGGGGATCTCCGATAAGACAAAGAAAGAATCTGACCACTACAACCTCAGGGATGTACATGATCATCAAAATTTTCATGTTCATTTCCTAGATATCATGGAGCTACTACTGCAGCTGGTCCGCTTGCAGGAAGCCTGCACACAAATTATTCACTTGCAATGTTGTTTCTATAGTAACCTATTTTATATGATGAGGTTGCCAGCTCCATGCACAACCTCATATTAATCGCCTTGCACGACATGCCTGAAGGAGGAGTGGTCCTATTATTTCTATGTCTCATAACAGGCATGTACAAGCCGTGTAATACGAGCAACCAAAAACAAAACAAAAAAGCTGAAAATCCTGAATAATATAAAAACATATAAAGACACTTAATGCGGAGTTAGTCATGTTAGACTATTTACAGAACCCTTTGAGATAAGAACTGAAGTGCAACAGGAATGCCTCTGGTCATCATTTCTGATCCTACTGGCTATGGACTGGGTTATGAAAACAACATTAATCAAGAGAAATAGAATTCAGAGGAAAAACAATTTGATTATCTACATTTCGCCAATGACCTTAATCTTTTAACTCATAAACGAAATCAGGTGCAAGACAAAATGAGAATACTTGATGTGAAGTTATTGGGCCTGGAAATCCTCTTGGAACAGACAAAAAACGATAGCCAGAATACACTTGGGGAAACCCCCCGACATCGGTATGCATACATCTTGGCAACAACGTAGACAAAGTTATAGGACCCGACAGTGACATAAAATAGCAATACAAAAGGTATGAGGGAATTTCACTGCATTCAAAAATATATGGAAGTCAAAAGAAATCAAGTCCAATAGAAAATTACTTATTTTCCAACTGAGCTTTCAAAGCAGGCCTTATTGTATGGCTTTGTAATGCATTTATTCGTTATCCTTTAGCTCCTCAAGGAGCATAGACCTTCAACAAACGTATGCCAAGTCTTCCTGTCCCATACCATCAGCTCAAGGTCTTCCCATGTCTTCCTCACATTCGTGTCTGTTGCTGTCATTTTTGACGGAGTCATCTGTCAAGTTATTTGCTTATGTTTTTATCATAAGAATAATTGTGTCTTTACCTGCGATGTCAGGTTGATTAGGGGTTGTCTTCCCTTGTTTATTCATTCATTGTGTTTGACCTTTAGGGTCAAAGGTAGACAGTTCGGGCGTATGCCCATGGGCAGGTTTTTTTAAGCGGGAGTTGAGTTAGACTTCCGGCAAGCCGTGAAGTGTCCTGGTTTCTGAAGGGACGAGAGTCCATTGTGTTTTTCGGGGGAAATCTTCGAAGTGACTGCACTGGCAGTTTTCCCCAGTGAATCTCTGTGCGTTGGAATGACAGCAGAGTTCCTTGTTAAGTTCTGTGGACTCGGTTACAGGTAATACCGACTTTTTCCATTACTATGCTTTCGGTAGCAGAACATGTTAGAAGATTGCCTAGTCTGTGAACTGCAGCTCACCGGTCCTCCATTTCAGAACTTGATCACCTCAACAAGAGAAAAGTACAGTTACAGTGTCATGTCTGTGTTTAGTTATTTTCTCCATGTGTTCTTAAGTATCCATCTACCTCTGTTACCCTGGGGATTCCATAATAAGCACTGCCCTGTACCACTATACAGTCTCCCTCAGTGTATGTCCTATCCATCGCCAACGTTTTCTTCTCGTCTCTTTTTCCTTTGGTTCTTTTCTGGTGTACGGACATTTCCAGTTGCCAAAGCGGATCGTTTTACTAGAACAAAAAAGGTGAGTCAGCCAAATAAATTCATTTCAGCCCTCTCTATGGTGAGCCATGAGCCTCTTCAGCATTCTATATATTCAATACGTCAGTACGTCTTTACCAGACGGCCTTTTTTCTTGTATGGCTGAGCTGAATTTATTTCTTTAGTTGACTTGTCTATGTTGTGTTTATTAAATTTTGTTTATTTCTTTTATTTGGGTGGGGGATTGGGGGGGCATATACATTTCTACAGGATGGAGTAACTGGCTCCATACCAAACTTTCCTTAGTCGGCTTTTACGACATACTTAACAGCTTACAGTGTTACTATTCTTTGCTCCCTTTCGGACTCCGGTAACACACGGGTAGACAAGGCAAACAAAAACTAAAAACGACATCTACCAACTTACCAACTTCCATAAATGAGTGTAGGCCCTGGATACAAGTTTTATAATGATATGATAGCATTGTCAGTGGGTAAACTTATGACCAGGGTCAGACAAGTACCAGGGGAACATTAATACATTATGGAAGGACATTAGACATTAATACATTATGGAAGGACATTAGACATTAATACGTTATGGAAGGACATTAGACATTAATACGTTATGGAAGGTGTTGTACGGAAGATTAATTGTTTTATTGTTGCCCTGTCTAAGTAGAGTGGATGTCGACAGATACGCGAGAAGGTATAGAAATAGATTTTCCACAGGTGGTAGAATTGAAAAAAAGATCTGTTTCTGGAGTGATTTGGTTATCTCCTCTAGCCTACCCCTACGACTGTACTTTATTGCAAGACAGCTTTTACCTCCCCTATCAAGAATAGATAAGTTTCTTTACACACACACAGCTATGTGACAACAAGACACACAAACGTGAAAACTAAGGATAAATGGGTATGGGTCTGACCAACACACAAAGGTAAGTTTCTTTGTAGTTTATTATCATTAAACTCGACACCATCAAAATATCTAAAGAAAAGATCAAAGAGTCATTTACATGCATATGAAATAAAGCAGAAAAAGTGCACCCTCCCCCGGAATGGAGAAAAACCCAAAAAATTATTAACCCAAAGGTTGAGGGTTAGCACTGTTACAGAATGAACAGTATTGGTACTCTATGAGACCCAGTAAAGTAAACAAAATTTAGACAAATCAGATATATGGATAGTTTTCCCGCAAACAAGAAAAATACTCGCACACTCTTTCAAGCAGTGGCCACTCTCACACTCTTACATAATTGCCTGGTATGGTAGGTCTGTAATATCCCTTGGTAATAGAATTAGTCCATGAATATATTATCTAATTCACTTAATATTCTGTCACCCCAGTTGTCGCAGATCCAAATTGGCCCCAGTCCATCCCCAGAAATTAGTTGACGAGATGAACGCCTAATATGGTGCTTCTCCTAGAAGTGTTATTGCAAATAGTTAAAACTGTGAAGTTCTTGAGGTTCACTCTTTAACGGGAAAAAATACTTCAAGTATTGGGAAACATCTGGTTGCTAAAATATATGTTCATATGATGATGATGGTTCTTCTATCGGCCAGCTCTATGTTAAAAGCGCCGATTCTGCACAGTGTAGGTATTCAGAGAGGTATACCCCCTTGAATTACGACTGTCAGGAGTCGGGATAAAAAATAATGTTCACTACTGTGGCTGGTAAAAATATAAATCTGGGTTTGGTAAGTCCAGTGTTAAAAAATGTATTGTCCTCCAAAACTCTTTCCGGCGAGTGCCCGTTTACAAATGAAATTGGTGACACATAAGCCAAGAAAAGGAGAAAAATAACAAAATCCGAAAAAAGAAAAAGACCGCTGGCCGCCCTTGTGATCAGGTCTGCGAAGAATACAAGAAACATTTATTAAAAAATGCTACTACTATATCTATACACAAACGGGACAAGACGATCTCTTCTCCACGATCTCATTAAATTTAAAAGGCACACGGTGTTTCCTTACGCCTACAAGTTAGCAGACGCCGCTGGCGCTGAGTTCGGTTGGACCGAATTATGTTAATTCGCCCGCCCCTGCTCGTGCCGGCGTCAGCGTACAATGTTAATTATTATTTAATCTCTCCATACGCGCTACCTAAACAAAGATCGTTCGTCATTAAACAGCTATTAAATTATCGGCGTCTGGTAGTTTTTTCGTATGTTATTAAAATAATAGACACTATAATGACAAATATGCACAATGAAATATAACGTGAATTCTATACTCCCACTATCAGTCGCTTTATTGCCTATACGTCCAGTCAGCTAAACTGTCGGGTTTATCTCTCTCCTGTAGAGATTGTCGCGTCTGCCTATACTGTTAACATAATTACAGTCTAAGGTATGCGGGTGGCGTGATTTAACATTTTAATAGAATATCTGGTTTGAAATCGCTACGCGTTACTTTATTTCACTCGTTTTACTAGCGAGGAAAATCTAAGTGAAGAATAAATGTTAAAAGCTATCACTTCTTAAATCATTAGCACTATTATCCTTTTACCAGAAAATTCAGAACTGAAAATCTCCACGAACAAATCACTATAAAACACTCTTCCAACAAGAAAAACTGGTTCTAGGACTGCGTTAGACTATTTCCAAATTCTGTCTGGCAGCTGATAGGGGGTTTAAGAAAACAACAGTATATATATCATTGGATTCCTCTGATCTCGATGGTTGTTAATTTCGCGTCCCGGTGTGGAAAGGAGAAATCAGAAACAAAGCGTATAAAGATAAAAGCCTTCGTGTCGGTCGATCAAAGTTTCTCGTCTGGAGTTTTCGATCGGCATCACAGCTTCCGTTCGGCTAACGGGTTTCCTTGTAGAATGCCCGCTTCTTAAGATCAAAGAGCCCAGGGGGAGTTCTAAACTTCCCCTGAGTAAAACTTCAAAAGGGTCTGTGTTTCGTCTCTCCCACGTGTTTGCCTGTCTGAGAGCTATTATGATTGACAGATGAAGCTCACGTGAGAGGACGACGTAAACACAGCCTGATTTGCTTTCCTGTTATGACTGACAGGTCATGACGTTTGTAAACATTTCGTTAGCTCGTGTTAAAAGAAAAAAAAAGAGGCAAGGACGAGAGAGTAGCTGTGTAAGTGAAGACAGACAGTATAATGCAGGTTTTTAGCTAGCAAATCCCAGAGCTGCTATGAGGTTACAATAGGCTGTCGGATTACTGTAGACTCTTTTTCCATTACACGTCACAGAAGGACATTAGACATTATACGTTATGGAAGGACATTAGACATTAATACATTATGGAAGGACATTAGACATTAATACATTATGGAAGGACATTAGACATTAATACATTATGGAAGGACATTAGACATTAATACCTTTTGGAAGGACATTAGACATTAATACATTATGAAAGGACATTAGACATTAATACATTATGAAAGGACATTAGACATTAATACATTATGGAAGGACATTAGACATTAATACATTGTGGAAGGACTTTATACATTAATACATTATGGAAGGACAAATGGAGACATTTAAAAAAAATAAAGAAGGCTTGGAAAGAATTTGAACGAATAGCACAAAATATGTGAGGCAGATATGAACTGACTGAAGGTACAAGCTCCACCGGATGCCAAAGATTAATGATAATGGATTCCTGAACTAATGATCCAAACTAAATTGAAAATAATTACTGCTTTTTATGAGTTTTTCTTCACACAGTAATAGATGCACATTAAAATTGTCCCCAAGGAAATCAGTTATCGAAAATATTGTTATCGGATTTGTTAAATATGGATCTCATAATGCTGTTGAGGGAGACTGATTGATTCATTATTAGTTTAACTAAATTTGTTCAGCATTGAGTAGTTCCCGCATTAGGTTTGTTAGTCCTGTATCGAATGCTTCTCTAGCATTAGGTTTAAGGTTTTTTTGCTAATAAAATCGAATATATAGTAATTCTAGTATCATTAGTATCATTGGCTGTAGTCTATGTAGCAATAGCGTTACAGTACTTGAGTACTTGTAATTGTAGTCTTCAGTCCTGGACATATCGATTAATCTTTAAGCTTGTCATCCTCTTTAGTCGCAAAACTTTCTATCAATCGTTACAATGTCCATGCACTTCAGTCATAAATCTATCAATCGTTACAATGTCCATGCACTTCAGTCATAAATCTATCAATCGTTACAATGTCCATGCACTTCCGTCATAAATCTATCAATCGTTACAATGTCCATGCACTTCAGTCATAAATCTATCAATCGTTACAATGTCCATGCACTTCAGTCATAAATCTATCAATCGTTACAATGTCCATGCACTTCAGTCATAAATCTATCAATCGTTACAATGTCCATGCACTTCAGTCATAAATCTATCAATCGTTACAATGTCCATGCACTTCCGTCATAAATCTATCAATCGTTACAATGTCCATGCACTTCCGTCATAAATCTATCAATCGTTACAATGTCCATGCACTTCCGTCATAAATCTATCAATCGTTACAATGTCCATGCACTTCCGTCATAAATCTATCAATCGTTACAATGTCCATGCACTTCCGTCATAAATCTATCAATCGTTACAATGTCCATGCACTTCAGTCATAAATCTATCAATCGTTACAATGTCCATGCACTTCCGTCATAAATCTATCAATCGTTACAATGTCCATGCACTTCAGTCATAAATCTATCAATCGTTACAATGTCCATGCACTTCCGTCATAAATCTATCAATCGTTACAATGTCCATGCACTTCAGTCATAAATCTATCAATCGTTACAATGTCCATGCACTTCCGTCATAAATCTATCAATCGTTACAATGTCCATGCACTTCAGTCATAAATCTATCAATCGTTACAATGTCCATGCACTTCAGTCATAAATCTATCAATAGTTACAATGTCCATGCACTTCCGTCATAAATCTATCAATCGTTACAATGTCCATGCACTTCCGTCATAAATCTATCAATCGTTACAATGTCCATGCACTTCCGTCATAAATCTATCAATCGTTACAATGTCCATGCACTTCCGTCATAAATCTATCAATCGTTACAATGTCCATGCACTTCCGTCATAAATCTATCAATCGTTACAATGTCCATGCACTTCCGTCATAAATCTATCAATCGTTACAATGTCCATGCACTTCCGTCATAAATCTATCAATAGTTACAATGTCCATGCACTTCCGTCATAAATCTATCAATCGTTACAATGTCCATGCACTTCCGTCATAAATCTATCAATCGTTACAATGTCCATGCACTTCCGTCATAAATCTATCAATCGTTACAATGTCCATGCACTTCCGTCATAAATCAATCAATCGTTACAATGTCCATGCACTTCCGTCATAAATCTATCAATCGTTACAATGTCCATGCACTTCCGTCATAAATCTATCAATCGTTACAATGTCCATGCACTTCAGTCATAAATCTATCAATCGTTACAATGTCCATGCACTTCCGTCATAAATCTATCAATCGTTACAATGTCCATGCACTTCCGTCATAAATCTATCAATCGTTACAATGTCCATGCACTTCCGTCATAAATCTATCAATCGTTACAATGTCCATGCACTTCCGTCATAAATCTATCAATCGTTACAATGTCCATGCACTTCCGTCATAAATCTATCAATCGTTACAATGTCCATGCACTTCCGTCATAAATCTATCAATCGTTACAATGTCCATGCACTTCAGTCATAAATCTATCAATCGTTACAATGTCCATGCACTTCAGTCATAAATCTATCAATAGTTACAATGTCCATGCACTTCAGTCATAAATCTATCAATCGTTACAATGTCCATGCACTTCAGTCATAAATCTATCAATCGTTACAATGTCCATGCACTTCAGTCATAAATCTATCAATCGTTACAATGTCCATGCACTTCAGTCATAAATCTATCAATCGTTACAATGTCCATGCACTTCAGTCATAAATCTATCAATCGTTACAATGTCCATGCACTTCAGTCATAAATCTATCATCTCTGAAATTTCCATCCACTTTAGTCATAAACCTTTCTATCAATCTCCGCAATTTTCATCTTTTTTAGTCATGAACCTAACTTTCAATTTCTAAAATGTCTATCCACTTCGGTCATGAACCTATCTTCCAATCTCTAAACCTTTCATCCACTTTAGTCAGACAGACTGACACATAGACTGTCAGATGGTAGACGGTCAAATGGACAGTCTGTCAAGTAAACAGAAAGACAGATGAATGAATGAATGGAAAGTCGCATGGAAATCTGGCTGGATACGTGGATGGTGGAACAGGTGAATGGACTGGTGGGTGTGGGTAGATAGGTTAGTTGACAGACAGACAGAGATACAGATAGCTAGCTATTCAGACACTACACTTAAATGTAGCTCGATATTCAGACACTACACTTAAATGTAGCTCGATATTCAGACACTATAATTAAATGTAGCTCGATATTCAGACACTACTCTTAAATGTAGCTCGATATTCAGACACTACACTTAAATGTAACAATGTTTCTTCAGTCCTAATGACAGATGTTACGAGTTGCCTCCATTTGCTCTGCAGTACTGGTCCAACAGTGGCCAAAACCTAGAGTATCTAATATGGGTCTTCAAATGTGTCTACCTTTGCACAAGATTACTCTTGGCAGAGCTGTAGATAAAAGGATAATGATGCTTCTACCTATAGGGAATGTACACAAGATATTAAAGAAATCGAGAACGAT
Source organism: Oreohelix idahoensis (assembly GCA_024509875.1). NCBI lineage: Eukaryota > Metazoa > Mollusca > Gastropoda > Stylommatophora > Oreohelicidae > Oreohelix > Oreohelix idahoensis. The sequence goes on from JAMPIV010004565.1 coordinate 93,482, forward strand.
GCTGAATGAGTCTGAGCACGTTAAGTCTGTATCTTTTCGCCGCCTTTTGTGAAGATGGGTTATCTAATAAGTATCTCGTTCAAGCCCCCTGCTGATTTAATTCAGCGAAATTCATCTTATTATTATTATTGTTGTTCTTATCGGCTCTTCAGATGTAAATATAACTATATATCTCGTATATATATATATATATATATATATATATATATATATATATATATATATATATATATATATATATATATATATATATATATATATATATATATATATATACGAGATATATAGTTATATTTACATATATATATATAATTCAGGATTCACACGTGTACCCTTCGTTCTGTAATAATTAATTCAACTAAGAATTAGTAAAATAACATATAACAAATTTAATGATCAATTATTATTAAACAGTTTAAAATAAATATGAATGGTGGGTGAAATTTATAAATGTTTTGTCTTCATAGAGACTTGATAGGGGAATGTTAATGTTCTTTGCTGTTGCCTTTTAGTAATCATTTAGCTTAAAATCGATGACTACTGCTGCTGTTGTTTCGTCAAGTCCTTGTTGTGATGAGGGCTCTTCTCTAGAAACTTCCAGGGATAGCCACTCCTAAGGTCAAGGTAGGTATCTTCACAACTCGTCCAAAGTAGGCGGTTAGTGTGGAACCCCAGCCCTTGAATCACAAAACTGGTAGCGTAGACTCGTGTCACAACTGGTCTCGTACCACGAACTTTACAGAAAAATAAAAGAGAACAAATAAAACTGCTAAGTATATGTTGGTCGTAAGATTAATGTGATAAGAGGTTTTGATGTTAATAAAAGTATAGACTATCCTGGACAAATAGATGTATCAGAGGATATCAGGATAGTGCCAGATAAGAGACTGGTCTTATAAGTAATACCCCCTTCTCTGAAAAGAGCAAGGGTGTATAGACAATCCAGGTGAGGTCAGACTATGTAAGTTCCCAGAGTAAAGACTGATGATGATGAAGTTCTCTGGGTCCCTAACTGTCACCTCTTTAGATCTCACCAGGACTAAAGAATCTGTGTGGTGTGTTATGGCAAGGTGTCTAGGGTAATGTAGTAAATGTATTTAACCTGTACCTCAAACTTTTGGGGTCAGGAATTATCAAATCAAGAAATTTGTATTTTACAACATAGAAATAAATATGTTGGACACTCTGTCCATGTCTTTTAAACAAAAAGAGGTCACTGAAATGTCTACACCCAGTTCTTGTTTCTATGCTGGATAATACCACTATTCTATAATTGGAAGTGTAAAGGGCAATTTTTACTATCTTGCAATATAATACATTTATATACTTATTATGTTCGCAAATATTTTGTAATCAAAGTATTTCCTTTTTAAGTGCTTAAGGAGAAGTCATTTTTGAGTTACTTCCCTTGAAAGTAGTTCCGTCATCTTCGATCGGACTCCGCGGACGAGTCTAGGCCTACTGCGATTTATTCTTTGGCTGGGTAGGAATAGATTGTTCTTGCTTCAGTATATCTATGGCCTGAATTTATACGTAGTGTTTGTATGAGTAGGACGAGTCTGTCTTATATATGGATATCTTTACATTTCTAAGTCGAACTATGTTGGTTGTCGCTAGAAAAGGTCAAAGGCTATGCAGCGGAAGTATCGCTAGCAAGGGGTGTGATTCATGGCCGTCATCCTGTCTGGATGTCGAATTTTGTTGTAGCAGGCCTATCACCGAAAAAGTGATCTATAAGTCAATGGGGAAAAGTGATAGTCATTTAGACATGTTGTATGTACTTTACCCCAGTGTTTATTCTCTTTTGCCAAGGAATGGCAAAGTTATATTTCGCATAGAAAGGTAAAACCACAATTTATTATGAACTTGGGCTTCGCCATCGTTGTCGATAAACAGATGCACAGTGGTACTTTTGAAAAGAATATTTATTCAAAGGAAGACGACATTCCTATGTATCAACACTAGATTGTATGATATTATTCAATCACCTCTATGAGAGAAGCTATGAAGAAATGAGGACATTTAACGAATGACCAATTTTGGTCTGGGTCCTATAGTGAGTGAAACTCACGAGAGAAGAACAGCCATGTTGAAATTCATATACTTTGTATTTATCGAGTGAGAAAAAGGGATGCCTGTACTATCGCTCGATGAACCAAGAGATCACTGCTACATGTGAGAACCCATGTCTGGGATTCCTATATCTTTATGGAAAAATATATATATTGAACTTTACGTGAAGGGATATTCACTAGACGAGGTTAGGTCTAGGAGCCTTCCTATATATTGGTTATGGTCTGACGTGCCCAGTCAGTAAAGCCAGATGATTTACATGATGGAACTCTGAATGCTTATTTACGAATGCTCCATTATGATATTTGCCAAGCATGAATGCTAACTTAAGATGATATTCCTGTGATCAACATTATGCTGTCTATGTCGACATTTGTTCCTGTAACCATACACGTACTGTCCAAGTGTGCGTCCCATTAAATGTTATAAAAAGACCACCGTAGTTCCAGTACTTCTTGAATTCGAACAGTGTGAGTATGAGTGATGTACTACCAACCTGTCAACTCTATCGAATCATGCTACCATTCGCGTTCTGACATTCACATACACACTCATTGTTTACACTCACATTCTTGTCGGAGCCTCATCACGTTCCAGGACAAGATGACCTGTATGACCAAAACTGTGCTGGGTTTAATGAGTTGACAATCGTTACACTTTACTACACCAGTCCCAACATCTACATTTATCAACTGGTGGACATTCACGTCATTTAACAAATAAAGCGTGATTCAACAACTAGTAGCCAGTATGAGTTAACAACTAAACAGAGTTTAACAGGAAGGTCTGTTGTTTTCATCCCTCCAAGGCAAAGTGTATTGTGTAGAATTGGATCTGACTGAACTATCATGTGCCTGTGGTGAAGGACTTATCTTGAACTTTATTGATACAGTTGGCTCATAAGTATTCAGGTTCACCAAAATGTTGTGCCTCCAGGACGAAGATGAGGAGTTTAGCTGCAGGTTATAATATGAGCATTCAACTCCCTCATGTTCTTCTTCCCCAGGTTTCTGCAACAACTAGGTCTTTGTAATTCAACCTGGAATAAGAAGGAAAATTTCCTCCCATATAGAGCTTGTCTATATTAATTCCATACCTAATCACTATGAAAACTTACCTCGGTCAGTCATGTGTGCTGACCATTCGCACCAGACCTTTAATTTCGTTGTCTACAATCCATTTTGTGTAATTATTCTTCTTTAGTGGTAATTCAAAGCCACTGTCCATCATACAGTGTGTCTTCCATACAATAAGCAGGGGTGTACAATACATATCTTGTGACCTGTTGATTATTTCTTTCTAGCATTCTATACATGGTTTCACATGTTATTTGAACAATGTGTCACTCCCAACGGCAATATCAACTTGTTTCTACTGCACTTACAGTCGCAAAAACTATAAGGCCAATTGGCAAATATTTTACACATTTTTTTCACTCCGAATAAAACTGCTTTAGGCACATTCCTACTTAGGTCGTCGTGACATACCTCTCCCAATAGCAGTATCGAAATAAAATATGGCTCACAGCCTGTGGCCTACATGTCAATAAATTATACAAATAAACTTATCTATCTTACCCTCAAGTAAAGAATCTTCACATACTCAAGCTAACAGTCAGTAAAGGCTCTAGCACTTGTGCACACAGAACAGACGGCAAAGGCGTGTCCCTTCTGTCTTTTCAAGCAGGTCATCTTGGCATGGAAGCTTTCGATTTATGGCGGACTATACAAGACGAGGTTAATTTTTATCACCCTACCCCCAACCAATCGGATGACGAGTTAAAAAAATTAACTTTTCCTAGGCTATAGAATTAAGCATTTTAAAGCGTGTTTGTCTAATCTGACCGAATTTGTTTATTTTATATCATAGTTATTTGTGAACCGATTTTAATTATCAAAAGTGATAATTAAACGGCCAATTATTCTCAATCGTTCTATATAGTTTTCCTTTAGTTATTCCTTTGCATTCAAATGGGGTTAATTTTTTGTGATTAAATTTGATCTTAACCTGATGTGAAAATATTACTAAATTAAATTTTTCTACATCAAGATAATTTTGTATGAGGGAATCTCTATGTGTATATGTTAAGCAATATCAGCGCTATAATTTGAGATATCTCTTGCATTTCAAGTATCTTTAGTTATGAAGAAATAAATTATTTAAATTCGGTCAAAAACTCAAAATGGGTACTATTTCCACTTCAACCAAAAATTTTCTTGTCATTACAAAAAAGAGGTAACGGTTTGATTGGTTGCTAAATTTTACTACGTCCATCGATAAATATTGGGATGGGTGTGTGAAAAGGGGGGGGGGGGTAACTTTTAACTTGTTTTCTTAGAAAAATTCAAATACGCTTAGTTAAATGTTGGCGGTAAATTTGACTAGACCCTCAGACAAATTTCAAATACTGTAGTTATTTATAGATTTAAAATTACGATAGCTAGTTCGTTTTAAGCGGGGAATTTGAGCGTGTTGTAATACGGATTCTTCTTCTTCTTCTTCTTCCGTCCTTAGCCACAGAGTCATTGGGCACTACAAATATACAAATATGTTAAACTGACATTGTCAAATATTGGTACTGTGACAGCGCCATCTTGAGGTCTGTCGTTCTAGGCGCTTGCCCCATCTGGGCAGTCATGTTGTCTATGTGGTTTAGTGCCTTTTGATCACGTTATCTTCAAGCAGATTTATTACAAGGCCATAATAAGCCTACATATTAGTTGTGTTTTTGCTCTAGTTGTGTATATCTGTGTTTTCATGCATTCTGGAGCAAAATCGCGTGTGTTATCTGTGTGGCGTAGATTAATGCGCGTAAGCGCGCAGTAAATTGAGTGGTTAGGCCAGGGCCTATAAAAGGGGTAGCAAGCGGCGAAACCGGTCTATGTTTGAGAGAGCCGCCCAGTGAGAACAGACTAAGAAGACACAAGAGCCAAGCTGTAAATGCCTTGAGCACGTGAGTTAATTTAAATTAGCATTAGTTTTCTAGGATTCTGAAATTATATCGATGTGGCTATTTTAATGTTTAATGGAATAAATAGATAGATAGATAGATGTGAAAGTTTAAGAGCGATTATTTCATTCTTCAGAAAGGCAGACATAGTGTGAGGCTATTTCACTGCGAAATTTACATAAGATTAACAATCGCAAGATAGCAACCTCGTGGTGATAAAAGGCGGCGATAACGAGTCTGAGCAAACACGCTCCGCGTGTTAAACCTATAATATGTTATGCCGAGCGACACGCGGTGTATTTAGTTCCAGTTTTTGGTTAAAGCCAAGAATATTATTCTTTAATGTAAGAGTAATTTTATTTTATCCTTTAATGTAAAAGTAATTAAGTGTATTTCACGATTATTGATTATTCTACTGTTTATCTTTAGTGGTTACTTAGAAGGGAGAATAGTCATTTAGATTTCTGGTGCGTAAGGCAAGTTGAGACAGGTGTTTCTCTGTTTGCTCCCGGTGGAGCATGGAAACACCAATGCGGCTGGTGTCCACCACAAGTCAACAGAAGCATTTTTATGCTGTTACAGTGGTTGTTCCTGTAATAATGTGTTTCATGTGATGAGTTCCCAATCTCGTCAGGGGTCACATATGACACGTTTGTGGCCAGGCGCACCAGTCGTCACTTACGACATGTTCAGAGTGCGGGAACGAATATTGATGTGGGTCGGTTGAGAGGTAGTAGTTAATTCTCATTATTGAGATTATTTGTTGTACATGTATTGAAGAATATTATTTTATGTCCAGTTGATTATTATTGTTATGTGAACATGGTTTGTGAGAGCACGTGGGCGTACTTAGAGTTGTATATTTCTCTCCTCCGCTCCTGAGGGAGCATGGGGCCACCGGTGTGGTTTGCCTCAGCATGAAGCATTCAGATGCTCTTGCAGTAGTGGTTTCGGTAGCAACCTATGTTACCCGGTGCGATTGCCAGCCTCATGCACAACACCATACTAGTCGCATTGGACGACACGCATGAGTGTGTGAGATAGTTGATGATATCAGGTGGGCGCATGTTTTCTGTATGGTAAGTGTTATTATCCATGCTATTGATGTTCACTTAGACGTTGTTTTATTTATTATTTTTCAGACAGTCTATGAACACTGACTGGGTGTTCGTTTGATTGTTCGTTTGATTGTTCGTTTGATTGTTTGTTGGATTGTTTGTTTGGTGTTCGGTTCTGTTCGGTAGAATTAAATGTTGATCTGCATAAGGCTTTGGGTTGCTTGAATTGTTAAGTCTGCTGCTGAGAGGGTTGCAAGCAACCAATAATTGCAACCCCTGTCAAACGATCCTTTATAAATTTTCTTGGTGCACGGGTCTTGGGTGTGAGGTACCACCTAGCGCCCCTGTCACAGTACAACGTACCTCAACATTTTGGGATCAACAATCCCCTGGCACAGATGAATGGACACAGCAAATTAGATTAGATGCTTCGAACACTTTGTCTGGGGTAATTTTAGAATCCCTCTTATGACAGGTGCTTTGATTCACAGGTTCACAGTCTTTGTATTTTAAAAATGCGGGTTTTCTTTTAAGTTTCAAAGGTGCCCAAAATACATGGTCCTGTCCCTTTTAATTTTGAATTTTGTCCGATTCTTCTCTGGCTCATGGGATTTGCTACGTTGACGTATTGCAATATAGTGTGTTTCAGCTTCAAATTGTGTTAAGTTATATTCCACCTTTTCCGCTCCAAGCTCCCACGTGGAATTTCCTACAACAAAACCAATCAGAGCGAAAGTCTATTTCCTTCTCTCAATTGGACCAATCCTGCGAGAGACTAGAAAGGTCGGGGTGTATAATATAATTCTTCCCCGAGTATTTAAAAATATCATTTTAAAATTTAACCACATGATCTATCTCTCAAATATGGCATAATTACTTCCATCTCTATTAAACAGACTGGCAAACACATCTGTGATCTCATCACCTCAAAATTTGTGTGCTTAAAATGAAGAAATCATTGGGTAGTGTAGGAGAGAAAGAAAGGCGTAAAAGGACACAACAAAGTCATCACAACAGGATTTCCATGCAGTGAAAACTCATAGAACGACTAGATATATTTGCTTCATCAGATTTAATAAGGAAAATAAATGCAGGCAATAAAATATTGTCACTGCTGCTGGCCGGCGGTCCTGCGTGTTTTATTACATACATTTATATGATTGATCTTAGGTGGAAATAAATAAACGGACTTGATACATTGAGTATGCCAAGCGAAAATCGAATTTTACAAGATTGAGAGCGTCTGTTTGTTTAACTCCAAAACCATATAACATATCGTGACATCTTTCCCCGCCGCGGCCGTCAGTGTCAAGTTAAGTACTCGCTTAATGGTGTCATTTTCTTCCTCAGCCCACTAATAGCTCTGTTATCTGAACACATTTCTACACTGGAAATCCCTATCTTTTCTTAATTGTCAATGTTGTGTTTACTTGGATCGCTAAATTTAGACCGACTTTATTCAGCCAATCACAGGCATCTTTTCCCTGATGACTTCATGACATGTTTTCGGTTTTTTTCCCTTTCTTTAAGAAAGTTATGGCCAGATCTCATGTTTAATGCATGAAGTCTCTCCTAATCGTTGCAGCTCTTTCTCAGAAACTGCATGGTATGTCAAACTGCTTTGTGCATAGGGATTAATGCAAGGAATAACAAAGCACCCCATAGGTTTCTTTTTTTAACGTGAATGCATTGGAACCTAATTTAAACATGACACATAATGCAGATATTTTTTGACACGAAGAGCGTTAAAGGTACAAGATAATAGGCATTCTTTAAGAGAACAATTGTGACAAAACGTCTGAACATGCTCTTTTGTGTGATTTCTCACACCTTCAGCCCTCCGGCAGTATCCTTTCTTTTTCGTCATTTTTCTCACTCATCGCTTTTATTTGGCAGAAATCATGCCTTTTCATTTGTATTTTCACTATTTTGCTCTATGATGGACATAGCATAGTGAATAATACGCCACTCCCCTATGGCAGTAATTTCTACGGGAGTGATGTGTATCTTATTGTTTACCACTCCTCAGACGTATTTACGCTTCGCCAGGTTTGGTGACCCGGCCGGCGACAATATTTTATCGCATAACCTGTCTGACTATCTTTCAAGCGAAGGTGTCTTGTTTATTCAAGCTACGTTGGGAATGAGTGTTAAATAAAACCAGATTTGTTTGTTTGGCGAAACACATGATAACTCGTGCATGTGGGCAGACAAATGTGATTTAATCGCTTGTGGTCCTTAGTTAAAAAGTAATCACGGATTTATTACATTTTAGACAATATGAGTCTACAAATGTGTTTGTGACAGTGTATGCAGGACACCACATTACCATATATGGAAGACGTGACCTTTTGAGAAAATTTTTCGTGAAGAAACTATTTTGAAAGTGCCACACCCGACCTGTTTGAAATGATTGGATCTTTCTGATTAGATTCATAACATCACTGGAGGGAATATAGGCTGGCAATTTCACAGTTTTATTTCTTTGTGATTTGCACGCTCGCCAAGACAACATCAGACCTTCGCCAGAGGAGGAACTAGATTCCTAATTCCTAATTGTTATCCGGACCTTTTATTGGAGAACCAGATAAGACTTATAAAGCACAGGAAATCTCTTTCAAATTTTAATAATGAACACCGGTACTAGGAAACTGAAAAACCACGGAGTCAGAAGGGGCAATCTATTGTAAAATTAAAAGAAATCCCAGACACGTGTTGTAAGAGAACGATTCGTCTCTGTGCGACAAGTCTGTAGCCAGGATTGGCGTAAGTTGTGATTTACATTTCATATTTTATTACTAACATGTGAACTAACATTTATATGTATATATTACCATGTGAAATTTATTGTGTGAAACTCGCTACTGTATGTCAAAGTTATTTGAGGCTGGCAACCTCAGCGTATAGAATGATGATTCGTGAACCACAACTGCACGGGCTGGTCATTGCTTTATTGATAGTTTCGTAAAGAGAACTAAAAGCATAAAGTAGTTCCAGGTTCCCTATGGAGCAGTGAGGGAAAGATGAAAGAAAAGATGTACATTCTAAGCATAAAACTTACATTTTCAAGCAGCGTAAATGTCCCTATAAACATATTCACTTTAAAATTAATGTAAGGTTTCACGCTTTAAACCAGTGTAAATGTCAATGTGAAAATATTCATTTTTATTAATAGAAGTTTCAACTTTTCCACAAGTGTTAATGTAAAGGAAACATAAATGAATTTATATTGTGAACACTTTTCAAACAGTGGAGATGTAAATGTAAAACATATTATATCTGTACGTTTAGCCTTTTCATTTAAATGTAATGTAAAGCTAAAGCTATTCAGTTTAAATGTAAAGGAAGTTTTATCCCGAGGGATTAAATTTAATTCTCATCGAGGGTAAACTCTGAGTTAAGTGGGATGGTGAAATAGAAGAGGGGGGCACATAACTATGTATCAGAGAACGCCATACTCAGAAGAGCGTTCTTTTCTATTCTTCTATCACAGTTATTGATGGTACCAGCAGAATGTACTATTTCTGGAACAAGACGGGATCAGTGGCTTACGCTTTAAGACAAAGGACGCACTGTGTAGACTTTCCTTGAAGTTTCTAAGAGACGAGCTACATCCGACAACCTTGACAAGAGACGAGTGATCAGTGTGAAAAGACAGAATCGTCATTGGCAGCTAAGTTCAAACATATGCTGCCACTTGAACTTCTTAACCCTTTTTGCAATCCCCAAATACGAGGATGATAGCTTTTCTTTATCCAGAACTATTCAAATTATTTTCAAACTGTTACAACTAAAGTGATTATTAAATTTTGTTATTTGTAATGAGAGCCAGGGATCCAGACCTCCAGGACGACCCAGAGTCCGCTGGGAGGACAACATTAGACAATCTTTGAAGGACCGAGGACTAGAATGGAACCAGGCCAGGAAGAAGACAGCTGATAGAATAGTCTGGCGCTCTCTCTTCCAAACCTCTACACCTCACGGTAGAAGAGGAACGACTAAGTAAGTAAGTTATTTGTAATGTTACAAATTTAACTTCGATTTAATCCTTTAAGTGTACTACATGTTTGTCTCAGTCAAAATTACTACACACATTCTAAACAGAGATATACTTGAATAAGAGAATTCCACTGAGTAAATCAAAGCTTTACTACTCTTCTATCTACATTTTAGCCAAGAGTAATCTTGTGTACAAATAGACTCCATTGAAGCCTATATTAGATACTTTTGAGTTTTGGCCATTGTGGGACCACTACTGCAAAGCAGGGGAGGCAATACCGTCACAACAACCCAGGACATTTTACAATAAATAGTTTTTATTTCCATCCTAACGGAAATAATCCCCAGTGTAAATACAGCGTCCGTCACTGGAGTTAATGTACTGGTGCATTTCTCTCTCTCTAGCAAAGAGAATTTACCTGAGAAATGACTCTTTAACGCTTTTGAGAAACGGCCCTCCAACATTTTTATCATACGGCTAACGTTTTTTATCGTACGGCTCTGTAATGCCTTTATCGTACGGCCCTCTAATGCCTTTATCGTACTGCTCTCTAATGCTTTTATCGTACGGCTCTGTAATGCCTTTATCGTACGGCTCTCTAATGCTTTTATCGTACGGCTCTGTAATGCCTTTATCGTAAGGCTCTCTAATGCCTTTATCGTTCGGCTCTCTAAAGCGTTTATCTTACGCTCTCTAATGCTTTTATCGTACGGCTCTCTAACCTTTGTATCGTAACTCTCTAATGCTTTTATCGTACGGCTCTCTAACCCTTGTATCGTACGGCCCTCTAATGCTTTTATCGTACGGTTCTCTAACCTTTGTATCGTACGACTCTCTAATGCTTTTATCGTACGGCTCTCTAACCTTTGTATCGTACGGCTCTCTAATGCTTTTATCGTACGGTTCTCTAACCTTTGTATCGTACGGCTCTCTAATGTTTTATCGTACGGCTCTCTAACGTTTGTATCGTACGGCTCTCTAATGCGTGTGAGATATGGCACTGTAACGTTTTTGTGAAACGGCTATCTAATGCTTCAGAGACCCGGCACTCTGACGCTTTTGAGACACAGCTATCTAACGCTATTGAGATACAGCTTTCTAACACTGTTGAGATACGGTTCTCTTACGCTTTTGAAATACAGTTAACTAACGTTTCAGTAATACGGCGCTTTAACGCTTCTGAAACACTTCTGCACAGTCAGACATAAATACATCATGAGTTGATGCACATGACAATTTCAAATGTCAACTACAGTTATTTTGACTACCAAAGACTGACGTCAGTTGTGTGGTACATACATGCAATTTACTACCTTCCTTTCATATATGAATGTAAGGCAGACATACAATTATGCGAATACATTTTTCTTGCCATAGTAAGAAACCTACAAAAAAAGCAAGGTTAAGTTTACAGTTAAAGTATTGATCTGAAGTATATTTCTGTCAGTTTCAACACTTCCAGGTAACAGATGAACACCGTTATTTCTCCATTCCATTTGTAATTGAGGCAATGATAGCAAAAATGTACATAGCTAAACTATGTTATCTTAGTTATTGCGAAATAAATATACAACGCCCAACTATGATTCATTTTGGTTTACAATATTATTAGCAGTCAGTCATATGACACGTGCGCCTGTTCCATTTTCTATCGCTTATAATTTTTTTTTTTTTTTTAAAGTTTGGCATGAGAATTTGCCGTAGCTAATCATTATCTATCTGCTGTTACTAAAAATGTTTTTTTTATTACTAAACAGCATTTATCTATTGTGACTAAACAATTTTTTTGTCACTAAGCTGCATCTATCTGTGTTGGTTAAAAATGTTTATTTTATTACTAAACAGCATTTATCTATTGTGACTAAACAATTTTTTTTGTCACTAAGCTGCATCTATCTGTGTTGGTTAAAAATGTTTATTTTATTACTAAACAGCATTTATCTGTCGTGACTAAACAATGTTTTTTTTGGTTACTAAACAACGTTTATCTGTTGTGGCTAAACAATTTTTGTTGTTGTTACTAAACAGTGATTATCTGTTGTGACTATGTGAATAAACAATGTTTTATTTTCTTACTAAACAGCATTTATCTGTTGTGACTAAACAATGTTTTATTTTGTTACTAAACATCATTTATCTGTTGTGACTAAACAATGTTTTATTTTCTTACTAAACAGTGTTAATCTGTTGAGATTTTCAAGGGGTTAAGACGCGCAGCGTCTCCTATCTGGCTAGGCGTTCGGGGAAAGAAAGCCTCTGTGTGACAAAAGAATGTCTAAGACTTATCCCCATGTGTTATTATAAGTGCCAAGGATGGCAAGTGTTGTTTTGGTGTTATTCGTTAGATTCCTGGCAAGGTAAAATAATTTACATTTTTTCTCTCTGTTGTCTATTGACATTGTAATGCCTTTTCCTCCTGTGCGGGAAAGAGTCACTGAAGATATTAGCATTGGAGCTCGCTCATTATACTGACATTGTATTTATTGGGTTAGAGGAAGCCCAGAGAACATTGCACATGTTAAAGCCCGCTATTCAGGCGGTATCAACTGAACAATTACTGACATACCTGGTTTGTCTAAAGGAAAGCCACAGAGGTCATCGTATTTTAGGAGCCCGCCATATTTGCGCGGCCTGCTTATGCCAGAAAATGTACCTGACTGGGTTAGTCAGAGGATATTCAAAAGAAAGTAGAGATTAGCATTGTATGCTAGTAGCCCGCTAACTTTGCGGTGTAATTTGACCAGAGAAGTACCTGACTTGCTGGGGTCAGGTTAAAGAGGAACTAAGCTTATGTACTTGACTACCCGCCCCCTATGCGGGGTAGTTTTCCTGTAGCTGTACCAAGGAAGGATAGAATGATATGCCAGTACTATGATATGTACAAGCTACTAATGATTTATAGATGCCAGCTGCATTGAACTGTTATCATTCCAATGATGTTATTGAGTCTTGTCAACATGACTATGTATTGATGTCAGCGTAACCTGTTGTCGTCCTGTAATAAAGTGTTGAAACGTCAACAGTCGTTTAGCGCTTCCTTGACTTCATCATCGTGAGTTACTGTGATGTCTTCGTGACCTGTTTATAGTAGCCCTGTGAGGGCGTAGTTATATATATCATCAATACGAAATATCAACGTACCAGACGTATACAACCATTCAACATGTAGTTAGCCAGCTTTTTGGGGTCCCATCTACAGAACTGTACCTCAACGTTGAATTAAACTACACCATTTTTGGTGACCAACTTGTTTTGTCTGGTAACCAGCACTTACGGGGTCTGTAACCCATTCAACATTCGTATGTCAAGATCCAGGGAACTATTGTCGTTACGTCCTTCATGATATCGATGTCACAGCAAACTACACCATAACATAAATCCAGTTAACATTGTGGTGTGCCGAATAAATGGAACTATCGACAAGGATATGTCAAGTTCGGCTGTAAACTGAAAGTACCCGGCGAAGCCCGGAACGTTGCTGACATTTCCTGAGTCTAAAGTACACGGTGAATTGCAGTACTCCTGACTCCATTAGCTACTGGACTTTAATGTCGCTACCTGTAGAACGGTGTACACAACTGTCAAGTCGATATCAGAAGGTCAAGTGCCAATACCATTGTTGTTGCTGTGTTCCTGTCTTCCTTATTTGCTGGTCTATTGAAGTCACCATTGCTCATCATAACAAGAAGCAGAGCTGTGAGAACATCTGTACCCTACGTTTCAGAGTTCTGTACCCTTCAGCGGTGGATCCTCTGCTCCTTGGATGCCTATTGGTGTACTGATACATTGCTGCTATTGAGGATTGTTATCAGAAGATAAGTGGCTTGTTTATGTTTGTGAACTGTGCCTTTATCTTGTGACTGAATTGAGCCTTCCTCTTTGCATAATCTATGTTTACATATTCTTTGTTTACATATTACATGTTTTTTGTTTACATGTTATATAAGGGTTCATTTCAGCGGGTTCCGGTTGGGCGTTGTCCGTTGTAGGGTATCCCACGTTACAGAGGGCCTACAACAGCGTTCTTTAAAGACTGTTGCAAATTTCCCACAGTGGAAATTGCAAGCGTCTTTTGTCGCTAATTTTTTTTTCTTAGTTGTGACGAGATGTGTTAGTGTCGTTTTCGTCTATTTTTCTCCATTCTTTAGTTTTGTTCTGATTTGTTTGTATTTGTCTCCCTCCCTTTCCTTTCGTTTAGTTCTATACACCTTTTCGTTTATACATTGTTGCTGTCATTTGTTTTGTTTGTTTTTCGCAGTTATTTTTGCAATTTTTTGTAACACTTTCTTTAGTTAAGCTTTATAGTTTAGTTGACTTCTGCGAACGTTTTCGTTTGTCCTTGATGCTTGTTCTTTTTTATGTTATTCATTGTTAGCATACGCTGTTTATATATATATATATATATATATATATATAAAGGTAAAGGAACCCGTTACACGCCCATTGAGGCATATTGGGAATATGGTGTTAGGCCCATATTATCTTGACCGTCGGCACACGAGGGGTGATGTGGTCGGCATCACGCCGGCCGCCTTAACCTTCCCAGAGTAGCTCTGGTACCCATTTGGGGGCTGGGTCGACCCAGGAGCCGTTTGTGGCCTAAAAATTTTCCGCCTCATCTGGGGATCGAACCATAGACCACTGCGCTAGGAAGCCAGTGCACTAACCACTATGCTACCGCGGCTCCATATATATATCTGTGGTGGGGCGCTGTTTGAATATATTGTGGGTTCGTTTTTATTATTTCAGATAAATTGCTACCCCTGTCCACAGTTCAAGTATATGTTGATTATGTTAATGTATATTTGATTACTCCTGCTGTTGTTTCATAATAATGCTCGTTATTCTGTTACGTCCAGGGTGACCCAACGATTATAGTTTTATTCCATACTCAACAACATACATGTGGGTTCTTTAACTGACCCAATCACCAATGACGAACTAAAACAGTCTTCCTTTTTTAACGAACTCAACATCCTTTAATAACGTATATTCCTTGTAGCATACAGAAGCGTTCGTCAAGATTAATCCTTAATTACCAAACCTCATCAATACAGTATTAATCATATGCCATCAGACTGTCAATTCAATAAATCCCAACATGTGGTGTGCATGGGCAGACACCACTACTCTCGACAGAGTATCAGCGATTACATTATTATGTCCTTCTATATGGACGATATCAAAGTCATACGCTTGCAACTGCAATGCGAATCTCGTAAGTCTTGCACTTGGTGATTTACAGGTTTGGAGATATGTTAACGCTCTCTGATCTGTCATTATAGTAAAATGCGTACCTACCACATACTTTTGAAGTTTATTCAAAGTCCATACTATACCCAAAAGTTCTCTGTCGAAAATAGAGTATTTAGATTCGGCTTCCGACAGTTTCCTACTCAAGTAGTAAATCGGATGAAACTTGCCATCAAAACTTTGTCCCAAACACCCGCCTATTGCATGGAGCGAAGCATCTGTTACAACAGTAAATGATCTTTTTAAATCTGGCAGTCTTAATATAGGATACTGTGAAAAATGAGTCTTAATGTTTTGTAATGCATGGTTACATTGTTCTGTCCAAACTACTTTGTTAGGCATACCTCTTTTAGTTAGATCAGATAAGACAGCAGTCAAAGACGAGAACCTTGGAATAAACTTGTGGTAAAAATTCACCAATCCTAATAAACTCCGTAATTGCTTCTTTGTAGTTGGGATTGTAAGATCAAGTATGCGTTTTAAATTAGATTCATCAGGCTGTATTACATGTCTGCCAATTTTGTGTCCTAGAAATGAAATTTCCTTGAATCCAATTTCTATTTTGGATGGACGGGCTGTAAGATTGTTTATTCTTAGTGTCTGTAGTAAAGATTGTATACCATTTACATGCTCTTCCCATGTGTCATGAAACATGCAAATATCATCTATATAAGATATTAGGTCAGAACGGTTCCCAAATACTCGACGCATCATCCGTACAAAAGTTGCAGGTGCATTTTTGAGCCCAAAACACATGACATTGTATTGGAACAAACCCTTCGCTGTTGCAAATGCCGTCAACGGTTTACATTCTTCGGTCAAAGGGATCTGCCAATACCCTTTTGATAAATCGAATTTGCTAAAGAAAGTAGCGGAAGCTAAACGAGGTAGCAAGTCCTCCAGCAAAGGCATTGGTTCAGAATCTGATATCGTGACTTTATTTAGTCGACGGAAATCAATGCATATACGAATGGATTTGTCTTTCTTCCGTACTGCTACTATCGGAAAACAAAATGGAGAATCTGATGGAGAGATTATCCCCATTTTCAACATATTGTCGACCTCGTTATCAACCTGCTCTCTGATATGCAAAGGAATTGCATACGGTCGTAACTTAATCGGAGTGGGATCCGATAATTTTATTTCGTGAAAAATAATGTTGGTTCGTCCAGGCAGATCAGACAACACATCTTCAAAAGATTTCAATAGATTGAGAATCTGATTCTTCTGATCTGAAGGTAAATCGTTACAAATGATTACATCCTTCCAAGTTTCAGAGGCTTGGATAGGTACCACAGGAAAATCAAGCGGTACATCCGCGAAACTAGTTGCTTCTTCATCAACTAAAGCAATAGATGCCAGATGCGGAGATTGATTTGTGATAGATTCACAAATATGTTTGAGTGGAAGAGGTCTAGAAATGTAAGGTTGTAACATGTTAGTGTGGAATGTTTTTCTTTTCCCCCTAATGTCGATGATGTAATCCACGTCGGTTTTCTTACCCACAACTTTAAAAGGACCTTGCCACGTAACCAACAAATGATCACCTTTAAGTGGCAAGAGAACAAAAACTTCATCGTTAATCGATAATGATGTTAATCTTCTATCACGATTAATACGCGACCGAGTCTTATATTTTGCTAATTCTGATGCTTCAGTCGCGATTTCACATGCGTCCACAATGCATTGGCGTAGATCTGTGACATATTGGTGACTAGATTTCGTAATCGTATTATCATCATTTGTTATCACCAAATCATGTAAGATAGACATTGGTCCTCTTGGATTAGCCCCGAAAACTAATTGAAATGGTGAGAATCCGGTTTGACGATTAGGAACTTCTCTATACGCAAAGAGAACCGCTGGTATCAACCGGTCCCAATCATGGGGAAACATTGTTGTTACTTTGCCCAACATCTGTTTTAATGTAGAATTCCAGCGTTCTACAACTCCGTTTGATTGCGGATTTAATCTGGCACTCAATGTATGACGGATGTGAAGCACATCACAAATTTCCGAGAACATACCTGAAGTGAATTGCGTGCCATGATCTGACAGAAGCTCTTCAGGAAATCCGATACGTGAAAATATCGATAATAATGCATCAGTCACCGACATTGTTGTTATGGACTTAACAGGTATGGCTTCAGGCCATCTGGTGCATAGATCGATACACGTTAAGATGAAGCGGAATCCTCTGGATGATAACACCGGAAGAGGCCCGATTATGTCGACAGCCATCTTATAAAAAGGACGCACAGAGATATCTGTGGTCTGTAGGGGTGCAAACTGATGCGCACCCTTCCGTGCAACTCCCTGACAAACAGTGCATGATTTACAAAACGTTGCGACGTCCTTATGAACCCCTGGCCAAAAAAAATGTGCCATCAATCTATAAGCTGTGCGGGCAATCCCCATATGACCCGCAAAAGGAACATCATGTGCATTAGATAAAACTAGTGATCGAAATGACGTAGGTACTACTATTTGTCTGAGTACCGAAGAATAATTGTCAAAACAACGTATCAAAATATTGTCATGAAATTGATACCAATGTCTGGCATTATTTGTCTGTGTAATAGTTTTAGCCGTAGCTAAAGTGAATAAACGTCCCAAAGAAGAGTCATCTTTTTGTTGGTTAATGAATGCATTTTTATCTATGTAATGACTTGTTGTCATGTGTGGGATATTATTGCTATCATTAAGTTCATTTGCTTCTGCAACCAACTGTGCTCTAGTAGTCACAGCATTGGATAAAGAAAGATATTCTCTTTCTCATGCAGAAATTTCATCAGTAGAACATTCTTTTATACCCTTTATGTTTCCCAAAATCAAGTCACAGCAGGGCTGGTTGAGAACACATACACGAACTTTCCCAGTAAAGAATGGCGTGGTAATTGTTACGTCGGCCATGGGATATACCTCTACCGTGCCTCCGAAAGTTATGCATTTCACTGACGTTCCAGTGAAACACGACGGAGGGATTAACGACCTTCTTATCCCGACAGTTGTGCAACCCGTGTCCCTTAAAATTTTAATTGGAGTGTTAAACAAAAACCCATTATGTAAAGTGAGAGTACCAACACCGTCATAAGATGACAACACTGGTAAGACATGTCCACATTTAAGCCGTGGTGTAGCTCCAGGTTGAAATAACATCTTACATTCTGTACAATTATTAGAATTGTCTAAATCAACGTTACACGCATTGGCGTGATTATTGGTTGAATGAATATCATTACTGACATTTCTATCTGCCGTCTGACAAGCATTGGCTTGTGAGCGTGCTCTATTATGACTTCTAACGAAGTGAGATCTTCTGCGATCTGAAAAATTGTCTGAATGAGAATGTCCATTGTTGTCCCTGTCATAATGGCCACCCCGCGGTGACAAATTATGATTGTCAGTATATTTGTTGTAAGAATACTGGTTATTTCGATACCATTGGTTATTGTTATAATTGTTGAAATTATGCCTGTCTCTACCCCGTGAAGGTGAGCGATTATGGTAAAAATTATATTTACCCCTATAGGATGTGTGATTATTTTCTCTATGATTATATCGTCTATCTAAACTACGAGTGCGCGATCTCCCGTGCGTCGCAGCACACGCAGTAGATGAGTCCAAGACTTTTGCTCTGCTCAATGACAAGTTTGGATGAGCAACGGAAAATTGTTGACCTAATTTTTCCATTTCCTCGATACTAGTCGGATTACGTTCTTGTAAGAATGATACAATATCCTGGTTTACCGAAGAAACAATTTTATCTCTTAATAAGAGATCACATAATCCTTCAAAGTTTTAGGGATAGAAGCCTGTTCAACCCATCTTTGGAGACATAGTTTTATGGAGGAAACAAAATCCTCAAAATTTTTACCCTCTACCGGCAACATGGATCGAAACTTTTGTCTATAGCCTTCCTGATCCAGACCATATCTGCGTATAAATGCTGCCTTTACGACCTGAAAATCATGTCTTTTATCTTGGTCTATACCCAGATAGACCCCAACTGCATCACCTGTGAGGAGACCCGAAAAAACACCAGACCACGAATCTTTATCAATATTTAAGCAAGAGACTCTTTCCTGAAATCTTAATAAATAAAAACTTATATCGTCGTGAGGAGGAGAAAAAGGTGGTAGTCTTAAATTAAAATTAGGGGTTGTGATTGCTTTCTTCGATGAACCATTACTATCAGAATCATGGGAAACATGATGTTGTTGAAACCGAAGTTTCTCAACCTCAAAAGCTTTCTCCCTTTCAAATTTTGCCTCCTCGGCAGCAATTTCAGCTAAACGAATTGCCTTTTCATGTTCCATTTTCTCTCGTTCCGCAGCGATTTCTGCTATACGAATTCTTTCTTCCTTATTTGCTTTTTCTTGCGCCATAGCAAATTCCCTTTCTTCTCTTTCTCTTTTCTCATTTCTTTCTCTTTCTTCTTTTGCCTCTGCTTTTTCATATGCAGTCAAAGCAAAATTTTTTAAAATATCACCTTCCATACTCAGTGCTTTTCCTTGTTTAATAAAATAGTCAAGAGTCGCCATAGTATACTAAGAAGTATAACTTTTATAAACAATAAATCAATATCTATGTTATCCTCTGCCTTACTTAGTCCATCACACTATGGAATAGTGTGTCTGATTGGTGTAGTCACAATGTGAATATATATATATATATATATAACTATATCACCTGCACAACTCACTTAGACGTGATATAATTATCGTGTATGATTATGCTTCTTGTTATCCACAAGAATCGTAGGATATATAACAAGCAATATTATTGTATTATAGTTGATCAATAAATAATGAATCATATGTATGCTGCAAAGGAAAATTATCACATGCCATGAATAACGAAAGACATGGATGGAAACAAAATAAGGAAACGACAAAATTGTAAATAGTCAAAAATTCTAAGACAAAAGAACATTAAAATTTCCACCAGTAAAAAACGAGACGACCAATACATTTATAATTAATGTAAATCTTACAAAAGATAGCCAGGAAAGACCCACGCCAGACTAAATTTCCAAACAAAATTGAAATTAAAAAAATACGACAAATCACAGCACAGCTAACACGCATGAAAGCCTTAATTTCAAACAGAGCGGTAATCACGACAGCACTAAATGCTGAATCCCTGAAAGAAATTAATGCAATCAACCTATAGAAATACGACACTGAAACGTAAAATGCCTCCTAAACAGTCGCCCGCAAGAGACAAAGAAAAGAAACATATAACATAAAAGAAACGAGATTTGCCCAACAATGATAAGACCAACAACCATGACGTTACAAAAACATCAATTATCTGAATCGACCATGAGTATTCACTCCACGATGTAACTCCAATGCATCGTTCTACGCAATATCACATTGAATCGTTCACTAATTATTCAGTTAACTAGGACTCTTGGACATGAATTCAACGTCGAAAATGTCCGATCTTCACTCGTGTGAGACACATTGCAGAGATAGTGTCAATATATAATGATAGAGACGAAATGTTAATTTCCAACGAGTGACCGAATAAACTGATGAGGTGACCTTATCAATGTCCTAATGGTTTGATCTAGTACTTCCGAGTCCACTTGTCCAGCGAAACGACCTCCTCGTAAAATCCCAGATTCATATTTCTCCCGTGAAGATATTCGTCAGATTGGTATAGCATCCCTCTCATGGTAAATAAGCGTGAACGATTTCGTCATGGATATAACGTTTTTTTCTGATCCTCAAGTAAGGTACCAGGTCTGGGCATGACCTAGTATACGAATATTGTAAATTTCATGTCTGCACAAAGTTGCATTCCAACAGCTGTCTCTGCATAAAAATGTTCATTGTTGAACAGCGATAGATTGATCAAACTTCCCGATATTGTCCCAACATAGGACTCTGTCTGCCAGTAACCTGAGCAACCTTCAAATGTCCTTCAAATCCAACGGACGACAGCCTCCCATATCTGTGGTGGGGCGCTGTTTGAATATATTGTGGGTTCGTTTTTATTATTTCAGATAAATTGCTACCCCTGTCCACAGTTCAAGTATATGTTGATTATGTTAATGTATATTTGATTACTCCTGCTGTTGTTTCATAATAATGCTCGTTATTCTGTTACGTCCAGGGTGACCCAACGATTATAGTTTTATTCCATACTCAACAACATACATGTGGGTTCTTTAACTGACCCAATCACCAATGACGAACTAAAACAGTCTTCCTTTTTTAACGAACTCAACATCCTTTAATAACGTATATTCCTTGTAGCATACAGAAGCGTTCGTCAAGATTAATCCTTAATTACCAAACCTCATCAATACAGTATTAATCATATGCCAAGAGTATTCCTCCTCTTGTACAAAACACATCCATTTAGAAAGGTGAACACTTCGCAATATGTTCCCAATGGAACTTACAAGAAAACACAGCGGCCACAAAGCTCAAGGTTTTTTTCTTAACACCTTGGCCATACACATTATAAACATCTCTTTTCTCTCATTTTCCGGTGCGCTTCATTTTCAATATTCCAAATAGTGCCGCATTTATCAGCACTGACTCAAACTCAATAAATCAAACATGTGGTGTGCATGGGCAGACACCACAATATATATATATATATATATATATATATATATATATATATATATATATATATATATATATATATATATATATATATATATAGATATATATATATATATATATATATATATATATATATATATATATATATACTTGGTCAGACACTATTAACAGTATAATGCACTTTAGATATAGAAGTGATTAATAGTAATATTATAATTGAGGTAATTATACAAGGTCTGTGTCAGAGACTTGTCTCCCACTGAGGTTGAGATACAGGTGGTTATTATTTCAGAGATACTGATAGCAAATTATTAGACATAATGTCTACATGGGATTACTTTATTGAGCAAGGGAAAGCCCTTGGTAAGACGGGTGAGAAACTAGAAGAATTTGCACTTACTCTATACGACAAGGCGCAAAAAGCAGAGGGGAAAAACAAAAAGCTGAAGAGAAAAGATTAGAAAGAGAGGCTGAAGATAAAAAAATGCAAATACAAATGCAAGTAGAAGCTGAAAAACAGAAGCTAGATGCTGAAAAACATCAGCTAGAAGCTGAAAAACAGAAGCTAGATGCTGAAAAACCGAAGCTAGAAGCTGAAGAAAGAAAAGAGAAACAGAAAATGGAACACGAAGAAAGAATCTTAGCTTTAGAGTTGGAGAAATTGAAGTTAGTGAATATGGGTAATTCACAAAATGATGCAAATAATCAGACAACTTCTAGTAATGCAAATGCTGTTCCTTATAAGGTCAAACTACCTGCTTTCAACTCTGCAAGTGACGATATAGCGTTCTATCTAGATAGATTTGAACGTTCATGCGAATCTCATAAAGTAGATGTCACAATATGTTGGACAGTTGTTAGATATACTTAAAGGTGAATCTTTGAATGTTATAAGTATGGTAGATGAACCTGACAAGAATAATTATGACGTTGTCAGAGCAGCCTTATTAAAGAAATATCAACTTGATGAAGACGGTTATCGTCTTCGCTTTAAGACTATGTTACCAGAAACTGGGGTGGAATTCTCAGAATTTATTTCGAATATACGTCTTACGTTCTCAAGATCGATTGGGCTGTCTAAGACTGAACACACATATGACGCCCTTATGGACTTATTACTTCGTGACAAAGTCATGTCATCTATCAATGGGTCTTTTCTTGCCATTTTACATGAGCGTAAGCATAAGAACATAAAAGAGATGGAACAATATTGTTGCCAATA
>JAMPIV010004566.1:0-42500 GCA_024509875.1 Oreohelix idahoensis
CAGGTCCTGATCAATGTTCCCACTTGTGGGTGTTCCCTCATGTGCTATGCTACACCTTTCTACAAAATTCTCAATGTCCCATCTTGCCTTGGGCCAATAATAATTGTGAGCCACCTTTTGGATGATGGTACCTATTTTTTCATGGTCCCCATCTGGTTTCACATGTAGGCTCCTTATTAATTCTGCCCTATATCTTTTAGGAAGTACCAGCTGTCCCTGACCTTTGGATCTAGCTCCAGTCTTCCTATACATCAATTTGTTTTTCATGTAAAAATCTCCCTTGCCTGGAGTTGTATGACAAGTTGACAATTTTCTGAAACAAGGCTTGAGGGTCTTATCCCCAGCCTGTGCCTTCCTCATCTCTTCTGGAGTGGTATCTAACATAATATCCTCCTCCTGTCTTGAGGTCGACCTGACCTGAAGGGTGGCCATATACACAGGTTTCCTTCTGCAACGGTCAGTGTCATGATTGTCCATCTGACAATTTTTACACCACCTTTTTCCTTGGTTGGTTGAAAGATTTTCTTTCATCATATTTCCTTTCATCGAATTGTGGGGTTTTATTTTTATTTTCATACCGTGGCCTATCAAATTGGTGCTTACCTTTGTTTTGATCTCTAGGATCAAATTTATTAAAGTTCTGTGGTGCCCTAAAGTTATCCACTTGTTTCTTTTTATTACCTGTTACCTCTGCTTGAGCTGCTTGATACCTTTCAGCAACATTTAGCAACTCACCCAGCCTCTCTGCACCTTGTTCCATGAGAAACTTTCTCAGGTCTGGAGCCATGGACTCTCTTAATTGTTCTATAAGGACCATTTCCTTAAGATCTTGGGTTTTCCCCAGAGAAGTCCATTTCTCCAAGTATGTCTCTATTCGTGCAGAGAACTGGTGATAGGTTTCACCTGACAGTAGTTTAGCATTCCTAAATTTTTTCCTATAAAATTCTGCGTTCTTTTCATATCTTAACAAAAGAGCCTGCTTTAGCATGTCATAATTTTCCTGATCACCTCTGCTCATTTTGGCAAAAACTTCATAAGCTGCCCCACGAAGACCTTGAGATAACTTTAAGCTCCACCTTTCTCTCTCTAACCCATATGTGGTAGCTAATAGTTCATATCTATTTAGATAGCTCTCAATATCATCGTCTTTCTCAACAAAATGATCTAAATGAAAATTCATAGCTGAGGTTGAGGCTCCTTGGCTAGCAGTGGCATCAGAGGCAAAGGGACTGGCACCATTTTCAGGAGCATGGCCCTGAAACTCAAACTCCCTTAGTCGTAACTCATGTTCCCTTTGTAATCTCTTCTCCTCCTTTTCTGCTTCCCTTTCTGCAGCTAATCTCTTGTCTTCCCTTTCTGCAGCTAATTTCTTCTCTTCTCTTTCTGCAGCCTGTCTTCTTTCCTCGGCTTCCAATGCTTTAGCCTCTTTGTCAGCCTCAATCTGCAACCTCTTAATTTCTTTTTCAGCCTCTAACTTTCTTTCGGCCTCTTTTTCTAATCTTCTTTCTTCCCGTTCAATATATTTGTCACATTCAGCAGTGACATAAGCAATCATAATTTGCCCGTCCATTCCTAACTCTTTCGCAGTCTGTACAGCAGCAGATCGAAATTTTGCCAAGTCGGCCATTGTCTAACATGCAATTGTAAACAATTCAATCTTTCAATAATTATCTAAGGACACTACAGGCACTGATAGCTCAACCTTATTTATTTCCACCCAAGGATACCTTTTAATTCTTTATTATTCCCAATATCTATAACAGGAGAAAGTTCAATATCCCTGGAGCGAGACCCCAATATATGTGGTAAAGTGGGATGTTATAAATATTTATAGGGGACTTAGTGTACTGACTGAGATCAGCTGTGAAGGTATCTGTATCTAATAGGAGTAGTGTTTTGCAGATAACCTTACTTGCTACCACATTATACCTCAGTCAGAATTATTCTGGAATATTGTGATGACTACGTTAAATGTCTAGGGTATGTATATGATGAAGTGTAAGTCACAACAACAACAGACAGATAAACAATTTAATTTATTCCACCACACTTGACAACACTGTGACACTCACACACATTTAAAATTCTATAAGACTATCTTAAATGAGTCACTGGTAAATTTTCAAATATATATGTATTAATTACTTTCACTAATATATATCCTGATTCAACTACAAAGTGAACCAGGAATCACAATCAATTGTAATTACAATTTATATGTACAGAATTTATCAATATGAACCTTTGTAGTGACATATTTTATTAATATTATCCTATGTGTGTCAGTTGTGTAGTAGTAATATGAGGTAATACTGGTTTTGTTTTTTCAAGCTATGTTGTTATTTGTCATCATGACTTCAAGTGTTTGTTTATCTTGGAAATAGTATGGGGAAAAGTTCACAGTTCCTATCAATTTAAACACTGTATTTTCCCTCTGTTTTATTATAAAGTCAGATTTTGAGGGGGGGGCATAATGTTGAGCTCCTCTGGCCACAGACGCTTATCTTTCGTGATGGCGGCAGGAAAAGACTCCTCTGCTCGATAGCCTCCCTGTGTTCTGGAGACACCTCACTGGTCACTATCTGGACCCAGGAGTATGCTGTCAGCCTCTAGGTTCAGCAAAGCTCAGACCAGGTGCTGCTCAATAACTTTAGGACCACGGTCCCACAATTCATGGAATAATACACAGTTACGTTGACTGGCAATGAATATAGCACAATTTCGATCTGCCGATGTCCCAGGCTTTTATTTAGAAAAATATGCACTGGCGCTCAACGCACTGGTTCTTTAGTAAGTTTATTTGAAAATGTGGTGCTGACCTGACGCCTCTGATTGACTATATTGGCGGGTCTAACCAATCGTGCCATGTTTACACAAGCGTTTGAAAAAAAGTACTCCTACTCCCGTTTCCCTAACAACAAAGAATCAATATTTATAGTCCGACTAATCGTGTTTAGCCTTACATTTACTTTCCGCCAATCAAATAGGAGGTAACATGTCAGCCTATTTCCCGTACAATGGTGGTGTGAAAATCTGCCACTGAGCGATTCTGATTTTGGTGTTGTCTGACATCCCTCACTATTTCTTTTGGCTATAATTTGTTAATTCCTAGACTATTTGCGTAACGTTTAACATATTCTTTGTCAGCAAGTCCTAAGGAACCCAAATATATAAATTTAATGGGGCTAAGGGGCTGCGTTCAAAATATGCATTTTCTTCTACCTCCTGTTCACTTCGAATACGATGTGGTGTCTGGGTACTGTAATGTTTTCAAACGTAAACCAGTATAATGTCATGTTTCCTAATAAGCGTTTTTCAGTTTTTAAAACCTAACTCGTCGCATGGGTAGTGTTTTTTATCACTGTCGATTTGAAAAAAAAAGCTAGTGCTTGTGGCCTTACACGCGTGATGGTAGTAATTGTGTATCGCGAGACTGTGGTAGTATTGCCTGCGTTCCGGCTTTCAGCCCCTCCCTTTCTTTCTATCCTTAGTCCATCTGTCTTTCGTTTATGGTAACTTAGTGTATAAAATGACATGAATGGAATATTAAATATAGGTCAGCTTGCGTATCTCAAGGTTTTTCTTAGAAAGGCAGTACACGTTTTATCGTAGAAAGCGGGTATTGAAGCAGTAGGCTTTTACTATCAACGTGAAACGTTACAATTTGCAGACGAATTAGAAAACAAGGGGGATTTCGAGTACAGTCATTGTGACAGCACTGTTCTTTACCATTCTTCTTTCCTTTTATTGAAATTATTTGTTAGGCTTTACATTTACTTCTTAATTTATATATGTGGATTAGAATTTTTCACGACAAATCCTCCCCACTTAAAACAGACGTTATATGTCAGTCTATAATTCTATATACACATAGAGAAATTTATTATTTTTCCTGGAGTTTAGGGTGATTCTCATCACACGGATGGCGGCTTAAAAAATCCGCTCCCAGATTTGTTTTTCCACTTATATACTCTATGCTAAACTCAAATGGCTGCATCAATAATGACCAACGGAGTAATCTAGAATTCTCATGTCTAGCCTGTGCTAGAAACGACAAAGGTTTGTGATCCGTTTGCAACTTAAATGCCTTCCCATACAGATAAATATTGAATTTCTTTATCGCCCATATTACTGCAAGACATTCCTTTTCGCTAGTTGAGTAATTGGTTTCAGCTTTATTCAACTTTCTGCTAGCATATGCCACTGGGCTTAATTCCCCATCCAATGCATCTGATTTCTGTAGCAAAGTTGCACCTAACCCAATATTACTGGCATCTGTCCTTACTATGAATTCTTGACTTAAGTCAGGTAATTTCAAAATAGGTTTGCTTGTGAGCTTTTCCTTCAATTTCTGGTAAGCCATTTCACATTGTGGTGTCCATGTAATTCGATCTGGATTTCCCTTACGTGTCAAATCAGTTAACGGTGCACATATGGAATTAAAGTTTTTGATATACTTCTGGTAGAAACCACATATGAGACAAAGGATCTCACGTCTTTCTTGGTTTGTGGTCTCGGGGCTTTCTTTAGTTTCTCTAAATTCTTTGGGTCAGGGGTCATGTTTCCCTGATAAACTGTGTGTCCCAAGAATTCCAATTCTTTACATCCAACGCAACATTTGGTTGGTCGGGCTGTTAAATTCGCTTCCCTAAGTCGATTAAACAGCATGTTCAGAGAGTCAATGTGTTCCTCAAATGTTTCTGTTGCTATAAGGATATCATCCATGAAATTTGTGATACATGAATTATTCAGAGGGTCCAATAATTTTCTCATCATTCTAGAGAAGACACTAGGCGCATTCTTCAATCCAAATGGCAATCTATTAAACTCATAGTGTCCTTCTGAGGTACTAAAAGCTAGGTATGGTCTAACCTCAGGCTTTACTGGAATCTGATAGTATCCTTTACTCAGATCCACTTTTGAGAAATATTTAGCTTTATTTAGTCTGGCAAACAACTGATTTGTATCCGGCAATGGATCCACCTGTCCTTCTGTAATAGCATTCAGTCTCCTGTAATCTATACAGAGTCTATGTTCTCCAGAGGGCTTCCTTAGGAGTACAACACCGGAACTATACGAAGATTCACTGTGTGAAATAATTCCTTCCTTCAACAAATAGTCTATCTCTTCCTTCAAAGCTTTCTCCTTAGCAAAAGGAATCGAATAGGGTTTCATACATACAGGTGTGGGGTCTATCAGCTTCATATCATATTCCAATAAGTTTGTATGCCCTGGTCGGTCTGTTAACACCTCTGCATGATTATCTAGAACCTGTTGCACTCTCTCTTTCTGAGTTTTCGTTAAATGTGTACTGATTTTCACCTGTGCCGCTGTCTCACAGGGTTGTAATGGATATTCAAATAATGAAAGTGGTTCCTTTTTCATTTCCATGGCAATGGACAAGGTTCAAACAAGTGTGTCTCTTTCCTGATTTTCTCTTTCCAAATATTTCTTCAGGAGATTCACATGATAGATTTTTTCTTTCCCCTTCTTATCTATCTTATAATTGGTTCTAGACACCTTCTCTAGAACTGTATATGGACCTTGCCATCCAATTTGTAACTTATTCTGACTACCGGGGAGACGAAGCAGTACCTTCTCTCCCACAGCCAAATCTCTGTCTTTAGCTTTCCTGTTATAATAGGCAGCATGTTTCTTCCTGGCTTGTTTCAAATTTTCATTGGCAAGTTTTCAGCCAGTTTTTAAACGAGTGGTCAGCTCATTCACATATTGGTATGAGGATGTAATATTTTCCTCTGCTTTTTTCATCAGTCCACGTTCTTAACAGAGCTACATATGGACTTTTAAATTCGGAAACTTATTTCTCCTGGCACATGCCAGGTCCTTTCCACCCGAAGCTCTGTAGTGATGATTTTTCTTCCCAGAATTATCATGCACAAAACGACCGCTACCAATTTTCCTCTTGGGGCTTTCTCCCCACTTAAAATTCTTGATGAGAGATTTCCTCTCTACATCTTATTCCTCCAGTTTGTTTAAGTCCGATTGAGGGATTTTCGGCTTATCCTGGGGTAAGACATCTTTTTGCACTCTCCGCATAGTGGCCATTGTAAAACAGTTAAGTGAAGCTTGTCCGTGAAAAGGGGCTTTCCATTCCATTTGGTCTACTTTATCAAATTTATTTTTCTTTTTATTGTCAGGCCTACGGTTGCCCCATGGCGTGTCCAGGTCCTGATCAATGTTCCCACTTGTGGGTGTTCCCTCATGTGCTATGCTACACCTTTCTACAAAATTCTCAATGTCCCACCTTGCCTTGGGCCAATAATAATTGTGAGCCACTTTTTGGATGATGGTACCTATTTTTTCATGGTCCCCATCTGGTTTCACATGTAGGCTCCTTATTAATTCTGCCCTATATCTTTTAGGAAGTACCAGCTGTCCCTGACCTTTGGATCTAGCTCCAGTCTTCCTATACATCAACTTGTTTTTCATGTAAAAATCTCCCTTGCCTGGAGTTGTATGACAAGTTGACAATTTCCTGAAACAAGGCTTGAGGGTCTTATCCCCAGCCTGTGCCTTCCTCATCTCTTCTGGAGTGGTATCTAACATAATATCCTCCTCCTGTCTTGAGGTCGACCTGACCTGAAGGGTGGCCATATACACAGGTTTCCTTCTACAACGGTCAGTGTCATGATTGTTCATCTGACAATTTTTACACCACCTTTTCCCTTGGTTGAAAGATTTTCTTTCATCATATTTCCTTTCATCGAATTGTGGGGTTTTATTTTTATTGTCATACCGTGGCCTATCAAACTGGTGCTTACCTTTGTTTTGATCTCTAGGATCAAATTTATTAAAGTTCTGTGGTGCCCTAAAATTTTCTACCTGTTTCTTTTTATTACCTGATACCTCTGCCTGAGCCGCTTGATACCTTTCAGCAACATTTAGCAACTCACCCAGCCTCTCTGCACCTTGTTCCATGAGAAACTTTCTCAGGTCTGGAGCCATGGACTCTCTTAGTTGTTCTGTAAGGACCATTTCCTTAAGATCTTGGGTTTTCCCCAGAGAAGTCCATTTCTCCAAGTATGTCTCTAACCGTGCAGAGAACTGGTGATAGGTTTCACCTGACAGTAGTTTAGCATTCCTAATTTTTTCCTATAAAATTCTGCGTTCTTTTCATATCTTAACAAAAGAGCCTGCTTTAGCATGTCATAATTTTCCTGATCACCTCTGCTCATTTTGGCAAAAACTTCATAAGCTGCCCCACGAAGACCTTGAGATAACTTTAAGCTCCACCTTTCTCTCTCTAACCCATATGTGGTAGCTAATAGTTCATATCTATTTAGATAGCTCTCAATATCATCGTCTTTCTCAACGAAATGATCTAAATGAAAATTCATAGCTGAGGTTGAGGCTCCCTGGCTAGCAGTGGCATCAGAGGCAAAGGGACTGGCACCATTTTCAGGAGCATGGCCTTGAAACTCAAACTCCCTTAGTCGTAACTCATATTCCCTTTGTAATCTCTTCTCCTCCTTTTCTGCTTCCCTCTCTGCAGCTAATCTTTTGTCTTCCCTTTCTGCAGCTAATTTCTTCTCTTCTCTTTCTGCAGCCTGTCTTCTTTCCTCGGCTTCCAATGCTTTAGCCTCTTTGTCAGCCTCAATCTGCAACCTCTTAATTTCTTTTTCAGCCTCTGACTTTCTTTCGGTCTCTTTTTCTAATCTTCTTTTTTCCCGTTCAATATATTTGTCACATTCAGCAGTGACATAAGCAATCATAATTTGCCCGTCCATTCCTAACTCTTTCGCAGTCTGTACAGCAGCAGATCGAAATTTTGCCAAGTCGGCCATTGTCTAACATGCAATTGTAAACAATTCAATCTTTCAATAATTATCTAAGGACACTACAGGCACTGAGAGCTCAACCTTATTTATTTCCACCCAAGGATACCTTTTAATTCTTTATTATTCCCAATATATATAATAGGAGAAAGTTCAATATTCCGGACGAGCCCCCAATATATGTGGTAAAGTGGGATGTTATAAATATTTATAGGGGACTTAGTGTACTGACTGAGATCAGCTGTGAAGGTATCTGTATCTAATAGGTGTAATGTTTTACAGATAACCTTACTTGCTACCACATTATACCTCAGTCAGAATTATTCTGGAATATTGTGATGACTACGTTAAATGTCTAGGGTATGTATATGATGAAGTGTAAGTCACAACAACAACAGACAGATAAACAATTTAATTTATTCCACCACACTTGACAACACTGTGACACTCACACACATTTAACACTCTATAAGACTATCTTAAATGAGGCACTGGTAAAGTTTCAAATATAAATATGTATTAATTACTGTCACTAATATATGTGTCCTGATTCAAATACAAAGTGAACCAGGAATCACAATCAATTGTAATTACAATTTATATGTACAGAATTTATCAATATGAACCTTGTAGTGACATATTTTATTAATATTATCCTATGTGTGTCAGTTGTGTAGTAGTAATATGAGGTAATACTGGTTTTGTTTTTTTCAAGCTATGTTGTTATTTGTCATCATGACTTCAAGTGTTTGTTTATCTTGGAAATAGTATGGGGAAAAGTTCACAGTTCCTATCAATTTAAACACTGTATTTTCCCCTGTTTTATTATAAAGTCAGATTTTGAGGGGGGGGGGGGGGATAATGTTGGGCTCCTCTGGCCACAGAGGCTTATCTTTCGTGATGGCGGCGGGAAAAGACTCCTCTGCTCGATAGCCTCCCTGTGTTCTGGAGACACCTCACTGGTCACTATCTGGACCCAGGAGTATGCTGTCAGCCTCTAGGTTCAGCAAAGCTCAGACCAGGTGCTGCTCAATAACTTTAGGACCACGGTCCCACAATTCATGGAATAATACACAGTTACGTTGACTGGCAATGAATATAGCACAATTTCGATCTGCCGATGTCCCAGGCTTTTATTTAGAAAAATATGCACTGGCGCTCAACGCACTGGTTCTTTAGTAAGTTTATTTGAAAATGTGGTGCTGACCTGACGCCTCTGATTGACTATATTGGCGGGTCTAACCAATCGTGCCATGTTTACACAAGCGTTTGAAAAAAAGTACTCCTACTCCCGTTTCCCTAACAACAAAGAATCAATATTTATAGTCCGACTAATCGTGTTTAGCCTTACATTTACTTTCCGCCAATCAAATAGGAGGTAACATGTCAGCCTATTTCCCGTACAATGGTGGTGTGAAAA
The DNA here is from genome assembly GCA_024509875.1 of Oreohelix idahoensis. Classification (NCBI taxonomy): domain Eukaryota; kingdom Metazoa; phylum Mollusca; class Gastropoda; order Stylommatophora; family Oreohelicidae; genus Oreohelix; species Oreohelix idahoensis. The sequence goes on from JAMPIV010004566.1 coordinate 9,217, forward strand.
TCTGCCACTGAGCGATTCTGATTTTGGTGTTGTCTGACATCCCTCACTAATTCTTTTGGCTATAATTTGTTAATTCCTAGACTATTTGCGTAACGTTTAACATATTCTTTGTCAGCAAGTCCTAAGGAACCCAAATATATAAATTTAATGGGGCTAAGGGGCTGCGTTCAAAATATGCATTTTCTTCTACCTCCTGTTCACTTCGAATACGATGTGGTGTCTGGGTACTGTAATGTTTTCAAACGTAAACCAGTATAATGTCATGTTTCCTTAATAAGCGTTTTTTCAGGTTTTTTTTAAAAACCTAACTCGTATGGGTAGTGTTTTTTATCACGGTCGATCTGAAAAAAAAAAAAGCTAGTGCTTGTGGCCTTACACGCGTGATGGTAGTAATTGTGTATCGCGAGACTGTGGTAGTATTGCCTGCGTTCCGGCTTTCAGCCCCTCCCTTTCTTTCTATCCTTAGTCCATCTGTCTTTCGTTTATGGTAACTTAGTGTATACAATGACATGAATGGAATATTAAATATAGGTCAGCTTGCGTATCTCAAGATTTTTCTTAGAAAGGCAGTACACGTTTTATCGTAGAAAGCGGGTATTGAAGCAGTAGGCTTTTACTATCAACGTGAAACGTTACAATTTGCAGACGAATTAGAAAACAAGGGGGATTTCGAGTACAGTCATTGTGACAGCACTGTTCTTTACCATTCTTCTTTCCTTTTATTGAAGTTATTTGTTAGGCTTTACATTTACTTCTTAATTTATATATGTGGATTAGAATTTCTCACGACAGGCACTGTACTAAGGATGGCCGCCGACCGAGCACAGTGGAATCTATTTGTTGCTGCCCTACAAGACGCCACCAGGCGTGATGGTCGCTGACTGCTTTGATGGTTGGCGGTTAAGGATCAAAGAAGAAGAAGAAAGTACTGGGCGACCAATATGACCTTGACACATGGCAATGTCGTGGAAGGTTTGTGTGTTTTCACTATTATGTGTAGATCTTTATATGACCTCACTAAAGTGTTTCATGATCTTCCCAGCGCTTTTTCCTTTTGCGTTGTTTTAAATCTATGTATGAAATTCCCCGAATCTCTCGGAAGCATCTCGTTTATGTTGCCTGTATGTCTATCTAATTTTGCTGCTGTTGTATATCAGTCTTGAAAAGAAATTATAACTAGCAAGTTACCATATCTTCTTCATCTTCGTCCACTTTCAGACGTCTACTTGAATATTTGGAAAAAAAGCAGTCTTCAGCTTCATACTAATTGTATCCCCATAGATTTTTTCCAGGAATGGTACTGATGACGACCATATGTGCTTTCTCTGTTGCTCATAAGTTGAGCATCTTTGAAGCAGATGTTCAGCAGTTATTTTATCGGTGCCACAGTTACACTCATCAGCAGTTCCTACCTCTATCTTGTTGAATAGATGGTATACCAATCTGTTGTGGCCCGTGCGGAATATGAAGATTATCACTTCTTCTTTCTTCTGCTGAGCTGGTAATATGCATTATTTAGTTTGTGTTATGCATCATATTTTTTTCTGTATCTGGTTCTTAAAAAACTCTTTGCCTCTTCGAAAGTTACGCTTGTATCAGGTTGAGGCAGCTTTCCCCCATCCTTTGCCAATCTGTCGACCTCTTTGTGGTAAGTTGGGATTATATAAATAGTTATTGGGGACTTAGTGTACTGACTGAGATCAGCTGTGAAGGTATCTGTATCTAATAAGTGTGGTGTGTTACAGATGACCTTACTTTGCTACCACATTTAGACCTCAATCAGACTTATTCTGGAATATTGTGATGACTACGTTGAATGTCTAGGGTTATGATAGTGATGAAGTGTAAGTTCACAACAACCAACAGACAGATAAACACTTAAACTAAGATCCACAACACTTTACAACACTATGACAAGCACATACATATAACACTCTAGAAGACTAGCTTAAGTAAGTCAAGTGTTAACTTTTAAATTATGTATTAGTTTCTTTCAAGAATAGATATCCTGATCCAACTACAGAGTGAATCAGGAATCACAATCAAATGTAAACACAATGTTTATGTACAAAATTTATACAAAGGATCTTTGTCCTGACATATAATATTATTACAATATGTGTGTAGGGTTGTGATGTAGTATTATGAGGTAATACTGGCTTTTGAAGCTAGGTTGTTGTTTGTCATCACGACTTCATGTGTTTGTTACTGGTGGAAATAATATTGAAGGGTTCACAATTTATTTTTATTTGTAATACAATAACTGTCCATCTTGATTTAGTATTATAGTCAATTTTAAGGTGGGTTATACAAGGGTGAGCTGCTCTGGCTGACAACTTCTTAGCTCATATGTCGGCGGCAGGAAACTTCTCCTCTGCTCGCTTGCTTCTCAGTTATCTTAAAATACACCACTGGTCGATATCTTGGACAAGGAGTCTGCTGCCAGCCCTCTGGATCCAGCCAAACTCAGACCAGGTGCTGCTCTAATACTTCAGTACAACGGTCCCTGAAATAAGAAGGTTGTACCTCCTTCTTCAGAACTAATATATAATATATTTCCACACTGAAGTACAGGACATTATAAACACAGAGTTCAGCGCTGTAGGCCAACTGCTAGCTTCTCATGTGACAATATACACCAGTATTCCTCTCCCTAATGTTTACAACGCCTCTGCAATTCCAGCGTTAATTCCTTCTATACAATAGGATAGGTGTCATGTTACTATTTGGCAATCCCATATATGCCTATGCAGTTATACTCCTCTCTGACAAGCTTTTACATGGTGGAGCAATATCTAGGCTTTGCCTTCTGTTTGCTACTGAACCACACACATACAGACACAATTTATCATTTCATATTCAATTTTCATTATTATATATATATATATATATATATATATATATATATATATATATATATATATATATATATATATATATATATATATATATATTTATATATATAGGAAATATGTCTAGCTTACCACAATTCAAGGAAATATACACAAGTAACATTGACTGGCGATGAATTCTGGCACAATTTTGATCTGCCTTATCCCAGGCTTTTATTAGAAAAATATTAGTTTGATCTCAACGCACTTGATTCTCACAAAATTTATTTTCAAAACTGGCCCTGAACTGACGCTTCTAGTTGACTATATCGAACGTTCTAACCAATGAGACCATGTTTACAAGAGCCTTTGAAAATTTTTTACCCATCCTACACGTTGCCATTAACAACAATAATAGGATTTGCCGTTCGACTAATAAGGTTTCGCCTTACATATTACTACAGCCAATCAAATCGTATCTAACATGTTGGCCTTATTTCCCCTAAAGCAGTGTTTTTCAAACATGCCATTATGAGCAAATATGATCTTGTGCTGTCAGACAACCCCACTATAGTATTTTGGCTATAATTTGTTAATTACTAGACTATTTGCGTAACACATAACATATTCTTTGTCAGCAAGTCCTAAGGCACACAAATATATAAGTTTAATGGGGCTAAATGGCTTCGTTCAAAATATGTATTTTTCGAAGATAGTCGTGTATTTGCTTCTACCACCCGTTCACTTCCATACCAAGGGATGTCTTCTGTACTGTCAGACTAATGTCAGGAGCTTAGACATAAATCAGTAGAATGTCAGGTTTCCCAATAAGAGCTTAAAACCTGTTTTCAAAACCTAACCTCGTATCGTTAGTGTTTTTTATCACTGTTTATTTGAAAAAAAATCAGGCCTGCATGCCTTTCGCGTGGGATTGGCGTTCACTTTTTAATCGCGAGACGACGTGGTACCATTGCATGCGTTCCTCCGTGCATCTCTCTCTCTCTCTCTCTCTTCTAAGCCCGTCTGTCTTTTAGGATAACGTAGTGTGTATAATGACATTAATGTAGTATTATATCTAGGTCATTAAGCAGTGTGCCTATCAAGGTCGTCTAAGAAATACAGTACCAGTTTTATTTTTAGAAACGCGTGTAGGCTTTTTTACTATCGTACGTTTACAGTTCATGCAGACAAAGTAGAAAAAGGGGTTTTTTCTTGTTCAGCCATTATGGCGTTCTACAACACAGGCGTTACGCTATTGTGAAAGCACTGGTCTTTCACTATTCTTCATTCATTCGTTTATTATTATTTCGTTCGGCTTTACATCTATTTTTTAATTTATATATGTGGATTAGAATTTTTCACCACAAATTCTCCCCACTTAAAACAGACATCATATGTCAGTCCATAATTCTATATACACATAGAGAAATTTAATATTATTCCTGGTGATCACTGTGATTCTCATCACACGGATGGCGGCTTAGAAAATCCGCATCAACGTTTCGCTGATTTTATTTTTATCATGGGTTAATGCAGGTGGGTCAATTCAAAGTAAGCACTACTGACGAAGGTTGCTTCAGACCTCTGCAATCCAGGAATCCATTTCAGTTATGTTACTGAACAGCTGCAAGTGCTACTGCTTGTCTTAATGCTGCTTAGCAATCACTATTCACCATTTCTATTCTCTGAGTCTGTTCAACGACATGTCCCGAGAATATTAGATGTTCCTCAAATTGTACTTTATGAGGAGTTGATCTATATGGTGATATCTGAGTTGTGTAGTGGATCCAATAATATCCTCATCATTCTAGAGAAGACACTGGGCGCAATTTTTTTCAATCCAAATGGCAATCTGTTAAATTCATAGTGTCCCTCTGAGGTACTAAAAGCTAGATAAGGTCTATCCTCAGGCTTTACTGGAATCTGATAGTAGCCTTTGCTCAGATCCACCTTTGAGAAATATTTAGCTTTATTCAGGCTGGCAAAATGCTGATGTGTATCCGGCAATGGATCCACCTGACCTTCTGTGATATCATTCAGTCTCCTGTAATCTATACAGAGTCTATGTTCTCCAGAGGGTTTTCTTAAGAGCACCACACTGGAACTATAGGAAGATTCACTGTGTGAAATGATTCCTTCCTTCAACAAATAGTCTATCTCTTCCTTCAAGGCTTTCTCCTTAGCGAAAGGAATCGAATATGCCTTCATACATACAGGTGTGGGGTCTATAAGTTTCATATCATATTCCAATAAGTTTGTATGCCCCGGACGGTCAGTTAACACCTCTGTATGATCATCTAGAACCCGTTGCACTCTCTCCTTCTGATCTTTCGTTAAATGTGTACTGATTTTCACCTGTGCAGCTGTCTCACAGGGGTGTAATGGATATTCAAATGATGAAAGTGGTTCCTTTTTCATCTCCATGGCGATGGACAAGGTCAACAAGTGTGTCTCTTCCTGATGTTCTCTTTCCAAATATTTCTTCAGGAGATTCACATGATAGATTTTTTCTTTCCCCTTCTTATCTATCTTATAATTTGTTCTAGACACCTTCTATAGAACTGTATATGGACCTTGCCATCCAATTTGCAACTTATTCTGGCTACCGGGTAGAAGAAGCAGTACCTTCTGTCCCACAGCCAAATTTCTGTCTTTAGCTTTATCTTCTTCCTCCAGTTTACATAAGTCCGATTGAGGGATTTTCGGCTTATTCTGGGGTAAGACATCTTTCTGCACTCTCTGCATAGTGGCCATAGTAAAACAGTCAATTGAAGATTGTCCGTGAAAAGGGGCTTCCCATTCCACTTGGTCCACTTTATTATTCTTTCTATTGTCAGGCCTACGTTTGCCCAGTGGCGTGTCCAGGTCCTGATCAATGTTCCCACTTGTGGGTGTTCCCTCATGTGCTATGCTACACCTTTCTACAAAATTCTCAATGTCCCACCTTGCCTTGGGCCAATAATAATTTTGAGCTACCTTTTGGATGATGGTACCTATTTTTCATGGTTCCTATCTTTTCTCACATGTAAGCTCCTTATTAAGTCTGCCCTATACCTTTTAGGAAGTACCAGCTGTCCCTGACCTTTGGATCTAGTTCCGGTCTTCCGGTATATCAGTTTGTTCTTCATAAAAAAGTCTCTTTTTCCTGGAAGTGTGTGACAATTGGACAATTTTCTAAAACAAGGCTTGAGGGTCTTATCCCCAGCCTGTGCCTTCCTCATCTCTTCTGGAGTGGTATTTATCATAATATCCTCCTCCTTTCTTGAGGTCGACCTGACCTGAAGGGTGGCCATTACTATAGGATTCCTTCTACAACGGTCAGTGTCATGATTGTCCATCCGACAATTTTTACACCACCTCCTTTTTTGGTTGAAAGATTTTCTTTCATCAAATTTCCTTTCATCGAATTGTGGGGTTTTATTTTTATTATCATACCGTGGCCTATCAAACTGGTGCTTACCTGTGTTCTGATCTCTATGATCAAACCTATTAAAGTTTTGTGGTGTCTGAAAATAGTCTACCTGTTTCTTTTTATTACCTGTTACTTCTGCTTGAGCTGCCTGATATCTTTCAGCAACATTTAGTAACTCCCCCAGCCTCTCTGCACCTTGTTCCATGAGAAACTTTCTCAGGTCTGGAGCCATGGACTCTCTTAGCTGCTCTATAAGGATCATTTCCTTAAGATCTTGGGTTTTCCCCAGAGAAGTCCATTTCTCCAAGTATGTCTCTAACCGTGCAGAGAACTGGTGATATGTCTCACCTGACAGTAGTTTAGCATTCCTGAACTTTTTTCTATAAAATTCTCCATTTTTTTCATATCTTAACAAAAGAGCCTGCTTTAACATGTCATAATTGTCTTGATCATCTCTGCTCATTTTGGCAAAAACATCATAAGCTGTACCACGAAGCCCTTGTGATAACTTTAAGCTCCACCTTTCTCTCTCTAACCCATACGTGGTAGCTAACAGTTCATATCTAATTAGATAGCTCTCTATGTCATCGTCTTTCTCAACAAAATGGTCTAAATGAAAACTCAAAGCCGAGGTTGAGGCTTCCTGACTAGCCGTAGCATCAGAGGTAAAGGGACTGGCACCATTTTCCGGAGCATGGCCTTGAAATTCCAACTCCCTTAGTCGTAACTCGTGCTCCCTCTGTAATCTTTTCTCCTCCTTTGCTGCTTCCATTTCGGCAGTCAATGTTTTTTCTTCTGCCTCCCTTTCGGCAGTCAATCTTTTTTTCTTCTGCCTCCATTTCGGCAGTCAATCGTTTTTCTTCTGCCTCCCTTTCGGCAGCTTGCCTTCTTTCTTCTCTTTCTGCAGCTGATCTCTTTTCTTCTCTTTCTGCCTCCAATTTCTTCTCTTCATACTGGAGCCTTTTAATCTCTGCCTCCCGATCTGCCTCCAATGCCTTAGCCTCTTTGTAAGCCTCAATCTGCAACCTCTTAATTTCTTTTTCAGCTTCTAACTTTCTTTCGACCTCTTTCTCTAATCTTTTTTCTTCACGTTCAATAAATTTTTCACATTCAGTAGTGACATAAGCAATCATAACTTGCCCGTCCATTTGTAAAGACTCATACTGTAAATGCTCAGACTGTTCTTCTTTGTATATATATTCTGTGAGTGTGATGATGATGATGATCTCTTGTCGCGAATGCGTGATATGGTATTACACCAAGGTGGACACCCAAGTAACAGTGTAGACTTGCATCACAGGACGTAACATACAAGTGGAAAGTGTTCATCACATAAGAAGGTGTGGATGTAGAGTCAATGGAATCATGATGTACATGCCACATGTATAGAGTCAAAAATGTGGGTGAACAGCTGTGGACTTTTCCAGTATTTATTATACGGCCACAGCAACAGGAACGTAAACAACTTCATATGACAGTTACAGTACATAGTTGGCAAAACATCATCATACTGAATATTTGAGTAGTAACATCAGCAGCATCTTCAGACAGCATATGAATACATTATGGGACGACAGTAGGCAAATGTTCTGGTTGTCTATCGCCACACACTCAGAAAAGGTAAATACATGAATATCAATAGTGGTTCGATGTTAGAACCTTTTCCTGGCTAAGTTTTTCACAAGTCGTAAATTCATCAACTTTATGGAAGCAATGGTAACCCACAATAGTATATTTCCTTGCTAGGATGATCTCTGCATCATTGTCCGATAGTAGGATTTACTTTCTTTTCTCTTGACAATGACCCATTATAATGATGGGAATTCAAAATGGCTACCATCACGAATTTCGCTCACTCATGAGGGTAAATGATGAGCCGAAATTAAATCTTAATTCTGAACATAAATGTTCCCAATAGGTTCCCATACCGTTCTACAATCAGTAGGGCTGCTTCCTGAAAATACATGACATCTGCAGTACAATCTGTCATCTTCATCTGTATTTAATGATTCTAGAGGTGCGCTAATACGATTGCTTCCTCTAGGTCTAACAAACATAGTTCATCGAAACAAATGTGTCTGGCGTTACCTTGATTTAGGAATAAATACATACGCCATTCCTTGGCGCTACCAAAGAACAACAGGAGAATCTCACATACTATTATCACGTAGCGAGACATCGTTCTCCCTTATAAGAATTCACAGATATCACTTTCAACTTTCCTAAATCGACCAGCCCAGGGAACACAGCCATCATCGGCGACTTCGTCGGGACTCCTCACGACTTCTCTAGGAAAACGAATACCTGCCCCCAGAGTTCGGCACAAAGAATATAGTCCGACCTAAGCATACGAAGATATACAATATAGGACTGAATCTTCTTGTACTAGACAAGTAATACATATAAATTCAGGCCATAAACATATTGAACAAGATCAATCTATTTTCTGGCCCTAACAAATGAGAAATTACATAAATTCGGTATTCATCCGCGAAATCAATATTCAAGGGGAGATCATCCACATAATCAAAAGTATAAGTCAAATCATGGATGATATAACTTTGACTGTAACAAAAGTAATCTCTTTTTCATATCAATTAGTCATATCGTATTTTTGTAATCTGTGCGTCAAAAACATGTGCGCAAAAGATTACCACACCCCCCGGGAAAAAAATGGTACTTTTTTTTTGAAATACATCTAGGAGCAACATACAACAGGCTCACAACGCACGAATAACAATGCGCAGATGATAAGCATTCCAAACAAATGTAACGCCTAATGTGAGGCTATGTCGTCATATGGCACGACAAGTGAGAATATATCTCAAGATCTCAGAGAAAGTATTTCTCTAAGTATAAATATTTCCAGAGAGGTGTCACCAACGCATACTACAATACTGGCAATGCCACAATTTCTACAATAGTTTATCCAACAATTTCATCTTAGGTATCTTAACATCATGATTATCAAAGACGAAGAAAACATCGAAAGATCAGCGGTGAATATACATCAATGAACCGCTAAGTAGTGATACAATCAATATAGTATGTGTACATATTTTAGTATAGAAAAAAGTGTAGTAGAGTTAGATCTGTAAAAATATCAGGATCTAACGGTTAGGTGGAATCATGTGGGCATCTAGATAAGATATCTGCCATCACATTTTCTGAACCACGGATAGCTCGCACCGAAAAATGAAAAGGCTGAAGAGCAATCGCGTATCGCGTTGATCTTGCGCACTTCAGATTTTTACTCTGAATAGCTGTAAGAGCTTTCTGGTTAGTTTCCACAATGAAATGCGCGCCAAGAAGAAATCTTTGAAGTTTCAGAATTGACCAAACCATAGCCAATAATTCACGGTCTAGGACCAAGTAATTCTTCTCTGCGGCATTTAGTTTCCGAGAAATATACATCACAGGATGCAGAGTTCCGGAGTACTCTTGCATTAGTGCTGCTCCAATCCCTGTGGATGAAGCGTCACTACGAAGAATACATGTCTTATCTTTAGTAAGTAACACTAAAATAGGTGAAGTAGAAAACACAGTTTTAACCTTATCCAAGGAGGATTGACATTCTTGAGTCCAGTGGACTATATTAGGAGACCCTTTCTTTAGCAAAGAAGAAAGAGTGGCCATGATTGAGGACAGATTCGGAATGAATCGTCCATAAAATTGTATGAGACCTAAGAGACTTCGCACTTGCTTTTTAGTCTTAGGAATAGAAATGTTAAGTATTTTACTTGTATTATGGTCTTCTGTTTTTAGGAAACCATGAACAACACGGTGACCTAAGAAAGATATTTCGCTAAAACCAATACAGGCTTTAGATGGTTTTGCTGTCAGGTTATGCTCGCGTAAGATAGACAATAGTTCATTTAACCCGTTATAGTGATCTTCCCAAGTATCACTGAAAAGACAGATGTCATCCAGATATGCTATGACATCTGAGCGATGAGATAGGATTCGACGCATCATGTGTACGAATGTTGCAGGGGCGTTCATGAGGCCGAAAGGCATGAAATTCCATTGGAACAGACCCCTTGGTGTCGAAAAAGCAGTAAATGGTTTGGCGTGTTCGGATAGAGGAACTTGCCAATATCCCTTAGACAAATCAAGTTTAGTGAAGAAATGAGAATTCGATAGTCTAGTAAGTAGTTCTTCTAGTAAAGGCATAGGTTTAGCATCAAATTTCGTCACTTGGTTCAATTTGCGATAATCAACGCAAAGACGTATGTTATTGTCTTTTTTCCGTACAATAACCATCGGGGAAGAATATGCTGATGTGGATGGTTCAATTATTTTCAGATCTATCATCTCATCCAACTCTTTCTCAACCTAAGCTTGAAAATGAATCGGGATAGGATACGGTCTGACTCTTATAGGATTATGGTCAGTAAGAATAATGTCATATTGAATGACATCAGTTTGACCAGGAATGTCAGTAAGGACATCCTGAAATTGTTGTAACATAGTAGAAACTTGTCTCTGTTCTCCTAGAGATAACTCGGGAGAGATCGTAACGTCTTTCCATGACTCATTAGAATGAAGTGGAATCATCGGAAAAGGGAGATTCACATGCGAGAAACTCGTTTCCTCATCAACGTGTGCACATATCAACACACGTCAAGATAAATTGGTGTCTTCTAGTAGACTTTGTCTTAAATGGACCGATGATGTCTATCGCCATTTTTTGAAATGGTCGAATTGGAATATCTGCAGCCTGAATAGGTGCAGCATGGCGTGGAACTTTGGATTTAACTTCTTGACATACCTTACAAGATCGACAATAGATTCGTATGTCATTGTTCACAAAAGGCCAAAAGAAAGATTCAAGAACTCTAGATTTAGTACGGGAAAAACCCATATGCCCAGCACACTGAGAATCATGAGCGTGCTGTAAGATTTTAACGCTCATATTTTTGGGCACAAGAATTTGAGAATGACTAGACTTAGTGGAGTCTTGTACCATACGTACAAGTACGCCATTCTTCATCGTAATCCAAGATTTACGATTTGTATCTTTATTTGGATCACCTTTTGTTGCTAACGTGAAAATTTTTTTTAAAGTAGGATCATCTTCCTGTTTCTTTATGAAGGAGTCACGAGAAACTTCCAAGGGATCACCTTGGTTCTGTGTATCGTTATCTTCAGAATGTGAAGATTGAGGCACGTTAAGAGCTTGAGCCCTAGTGACTACAGCATTAGCAGTTTGCATATTCTTATTTTCCCAATCAACAATTTGTTGCGGAGTGCATTCTTTCACTCCATGAATGCGACCGATTATAAGATCAGCGATCGGATTCGGGAGAAGACATGCGTGTACATCTCCTGTAAAGAAGGGAGTAGCAATGTTGACAATGGCAGTAGAGTACTTCTCCATGTGCCACCAAATGTTACGCATTTGATTACTTTGCCAGTGGCTCGAGAAGGACCTATGAGTGACTGCCTCCCTCCAATGGTTGTGCATCCGGAATCGAAAAGAATTGAGACCGGAGTACCATCTACTAGACCTCTATTCAAGACAAGAGCACCTCTTCCATCGTGCGCGACTGACGCAGGGAGAGCGGGAAGTGGATGACCACAGCTTAAAGTAGAAACCGTGGTTGGATCGAATAATGTTTTGCATTGGGAACATTGAGATGCTCTACCAAAATCGAAAGCAGAACATCCCACATTATTAGAGTCTTTCTTATCATTAGCTTGATTACCGGCTTCATGGAACTCTTGCTGTGCAGAGTTAGCCTGGTACTGTGATTTACGTCTTTTATATTGTGATCTACCTCGATTATCATAACCTCTATAGTTATTATTGCCTCCTCTGTTATAACCCCTATTTGGGTTTGAATCATAATATTCATGATCATAATCATCATGCTCATTATAATGAGTGTCTCTGTAATGTTGGCTTTGTTGTTTCCATGACGGAGAACTTGGGTAGTTCCTATAGTGACTTCCTTTGCGGAAATGTCTATAATTATGGCCACCCCTCGAGTATCGAGGACTGTCAGCCTGATTCCAGTTCTTCGGAGAAGAACCCTGATTTGAGTGGTTACCTTGGTTTTGATAATTATTCCAGCTAACCTTTTTATCAAATTTATTTTGAGCTCCATGGAATTTGTGTGAGTAATTATTATTGTATTGTGTTGCTGACGCAACTGGCATACCCTCTTTAATCTTAGTGTTGCTAAGAGTTACGTCAGGGTGTGCCGTGACATATTGGTCACAAAGTTCTTGCATTTGCTTTAATGTTTGAGGTTTACGCTCGTGTAAAAATTCAAGGAATTCTTTGTTCACAGAGGACATGATCTTGTCTCTGAGCAACAAATCCATAAGAGCGTCATATGTTTTCTCTATTTAGGATAATTCAATCCATCGTTGAAATGTAAGACGTGCTTTTGCAATGAATTCTGAGAATTCTACCCCTGTCTCAGGTACCAATGTCTTAAACAAAATACGATAACCTTCCTCTGACAGTTGGTACTTCTTTATCAAGGCTGCCCTGATAACTTCATAATTATCCTTGTCAGCTTCTTCAACCAAACATAAACTCGTCAGAGAATCACCTTTTAGATTCTCAGACAACTGATTAGCATATTGTGATTTATCCACATTATGAGCACGACAAGCGCATTCAAATCTATCAAGCCAGAATGTTATGTCATCACTGGCAGAGTTGAACGCTGGTACCTTGACCTTGTAAGTAAAGGGTTTACCATTACTACCAGATGATTGATTAACATTACTCATATTTGTCAATTTCATTTTTTCTAACTCAAATGCTAAAAGTTCTTTCTGATGTTCATGTTCTCTTATTTCTTTTCTCTCCTCAGCTTCTAATCTTTATTGTTCAGCTTCTAATTTTTTTCTTCCATCTGAAGCTTTCTCTCCTCAGCAGCAGCTTTTTTTTGCTCAGCAGCAGCTTTTCTCTCCTCAGCTTGCATCTGCAATCTGAAATTCTCAGCATCTATCTTCTTTTGTTCAATTTCTGCTTTCCATTTTATTCTCATCTTTTTGTTTTTTCTCTTTTGATTTTAATGCAATGCCAAATTGAGCAGATGAATATTCTTCTAATTCTTTACCAGACTTACCAAGGGTTAAACCTTGCTGGATAAAAAAATCTAAATTAGCCATCCTGTCTTATGAAATAAGTAACCTGAAAAAGTAAATAAATTACCTTATCCCACTTTAATGGGAGGCAAGTCTGTACTATAGACTTGTATACTCACTTAATTTTATTTCTCTCTCTTAGTCTTAGTCAAAGACCTTATATGGTTATCTTGTTTATAATGAAACAAATGATCACTTGAGTACCTGTGGAAAATAATATCTTCCTATCCCAATCACTGTGGGAGACAAGCCTTAAACAGGTCTTGTATACTTCCTTGTACAGTAATAATAATAATAAAGTACTGGCCTGTACTATCATATAAGTGTATTCAAATATACCTCATATATCATATGTCAACCAAAGACGATAACAAGGACAAACAAGAAAAGACAATATGAAAACAATTGCAGAAATCAAATTAAATTAAATATAAGGAACTGAAGGAAATAATCACAGAATCTGTGATGATAACTGCAATGAACTAAACAAAACAAATGACATAACAGTGTATAAACATAAGGGTGTAAAGAACTGAATGAAAGGAAAGATGAGACCTACAATTTTACAAACAAATCAAACAAAAATAAAGAACAGAAAAATATTACAAAAACAACGATGAAAAAGAACACGTCATCACAACTAACAAAAATAGCAACAGATGTTGCATGCAAAATTCAATTAAGGAATTTGCTCCCTACAGAACACTAGTACAAGACCAATATTACTCGGTATTTCTTGTGCTAGTCACCTCACCAACCGCCCACAGACGTATAAACACCTATACATATAAACAAATAACATGTAAACATCAATAGCATAAATGCATATATAATATAATCAAATAGATATAGATCAAATGAGTGTTGCGGAAAGAATGTGTTATAGAGAAGGCTTAGCTTTTAATCCAAATAATTTGTCACTTTTAATAAGTTTTTAAATTATTGAACTAACTTATTACAATGTTCAACAAATGTAACATATGAAGATCCAACGATGAAATATATGCACTTCTCTGTCTAACAACACTGCAATTCGATGGGCAACAGCGGGTACTTTGCGATCTCATGAAAATGACGTCTGTGTACAGTCTCACCTTGAAAACCCACGTAATTGGCACCACTGTAAAGACTCATACTGTAAATGCTCAGACTGTTCTTCTTTGTATATATATTATGTGAGTGTGATGATGATGATGATCTCTTGTCGCGAATGCGTGATATGGTATTACACCAAGGTGGACACCCAAGTAACAGTGTAGACTTGCATCACAGGACGTAACATACAAGTGGAAAGTGTTCATCACATAAGAAGGTGTGGATGTAGAGTCAATGGAATCATGATGTACATGCCACATGTATAGAGTCAAAAATGTGGGCGAACAGCTGTGGACTTTTCCAGTATTTATTATACGGCCACAGCAACAGGAATGTAAACAACTTCATATGACAGTTACAGTACATAGTTGGCAAAACATCATCATACTGAATATTTGAGTAGTAACATCAGCAGCATCTTCAGACAGCATATGAATACATTATGGGACGACAGTAGGCAAATGTTCTGTTTGTCTATCGCCACACACTCAGAAAAGGTAAATACATGAATATCAATAGTGGTTCGATGCTAGAACCTTTTCCTGGCTAAGTTTTTCACAAGTCGTAAATTCATCAACTTTATGGAAGCAATGGTAACCCACAATAGTATATTTCCTTGCTAGGATGATCTCTGCATCATTGTCCGATAGTAGGATTTACTTTCTTTTCTCTTGACAATGACCCATTATAATGATGGGAATTCAAAATGGCTACCATCACGAATTTCGCTCACTCATGAGGGTAAATGATGAGCCAAAATTAAATCTTAATTCTGAACGTAAATGTTCCCAATAAGTTCCCATACCGTTCTACAATCAGTAGGGCTGCTTCCTGAAAATACATGACATCTGCAGGACAATCTGTCATCTTCATCTGTATTTAATGATCCTAGAGGTTCGCTAATACGATTGCTTCCTCTAGGTCTAACAAACATAGTTCATCGAAACAAAGGGGTCTGGCATTACCTTGATTTAGGAATAAATGCATACGCCATTCCTTGGCGCTACCAAAGAACAACAGGAGAATCTCACATACTATTATCACGTAGCGAGACATCGTTCTCCCTTATAAGAATTCACAGATATCACATAGCAGCAGATCGAAATTTTGACAGGTCCGCCATTTTCTAACAGTCAAATTTATACAATGTTTAACTAAACACTTCAATCTATGACTAATTAAACTAAGGACAACCACAAGCACTGAGAGCTCAACCTTATTTATTTTCGACCCAAGAATACCTTTTTACTTTTTATAATTCCCAGAAGTGAATTACCCCCAATATATGTAATAAGAGAAGATTCAAAATCCCGGACAGGTCCCCAATATATGTGGTAAGTTGGAATTATATAAATAGTTATAGGGGACTTAGTGTACTGACTGAGATCAGCTGTGAAGGTATCTGTATCTAATAAGTGTTGTGTGTTACAGATGACCTTACTTTGCTACCACATTTAGACCTCAATCAGACTTATTCTGGAATATTGTGATGACTACGTTGAATGTCTAGGGTTATGATAGTGATGAAGTGTAAGTTCACAACGACCAACAGACAGATAAACACTTTAATTAAGATCCACAACACTTTACAACACTATAACAAGCACATACATATAACACTCTAGAAGACTAGCTTAAGTAAGTCAAGTGTTAACTTTTAAATTATGTATTAGTTTCTTTCAAGAATAGATATCCTGATCCAACTACAGAGTGAATCAGGAATCACAATCAAATGTAAACACAATGTTTATGTACAAAATTTATACAAAGGATCTTTGTCCTGACATATAATATTATTACAATATGTGTGTAGGGTTGTGATGTAGTATTATGAGGTAATACTGGCTTTTGAAGCTAGGTTGTTGTTTGTCATCACGACTTCATGTGTTTGTTACTGGTGGAAATAATACTGAAGGGTTCACAATTTATTTTTATTTGTAATACAATAACTGACCCTCTTGATTTAGTATTATAGTCAATTTTAAGGTGGGTTATACAAGGGTGAGCTGCTCTGGCTGACAACTTCTTAGCTCATATGTCGGCGGCAGGAAACTTCTCCTCTGCTCGCTTGCTTCTCAGTTATCTTAAAATACACCACTGGTCGATATCTTGGACAATGAGTCTGCTGCCAGCCCTCTGGATCCAGCCAAACTCAGACCAGGTGCTGCTCTAATACTTCAGTACCACGGTCCCTGAAATAAGAAGGTTGTACCTCCTTCTTCAGAACTAATATATAATATATTTCCACACTGAAGTACAGGACATTACAAACACAGAGTTCAGCGCTGTAGGCCAACTGCTAGCTTCTAACGTGACAATATACACCAGTATTCCTCTCCCTAATGTTTACAACGCCTCTGCAATTCCAGCGTTAATTCCTTCTATACAATAGGATAGGTGTCATGTTACTATTTGGCAATCCCATATATGCTATGCAGTTATACTCCTCTCTGACAAGCTTCTACATGGTGGAGCAATATCTAGGCTTTGCCTTCTGTTTGCTACTGAACCACACACATACAGACACAATTTATCATTTCATATTCAATTTTCATTATATATATATATATATATATATATATATATATATATATATATATATATATATATATATATATATATATATATATAGGAAATATGTCTAGCTTACCACAATTCAAGGAAATATACACAAGTAACGTTGACTGGCGATGAATTCTGGCACAATTTTGATCTGCCTTATCCCAGGCTTTTATTAGAAAAATATTAGCTTGATCTCAACGCACTTGATTCTCACAAAATTTATTTTCAAAACTGGCCCTGAACTGACGCTTCTATTTGACTATATCGAACGTTCTAACCAATGAGACCATGTTTACAAGAGCCTTTGAAAATATTTTACCCATCCTACACGTTGCCATTAACAACAATAATAGGATTTGCCGTTCGACTAATAAGGTTTCGCCTTACATATTACTACAGCCAATCAAATCGTATCTAACTTGTTGGCCTCATTTCCCCTAAAGCAGTGTTTTTCAAACATGCCATTATGAGCAAATATGATCTTGTGCTGTCAGACAACCCCACTATAGTATTTTGGCTATAATTTGTTAATTACTAGACTATTTGCGTAACACATAACATATTCTTTGTCAGCAAGTCCTAAGGCACACAAATATATAAGTTTAATGGGGCTAAGTGGCTTCGTTCAAAATATGTATTTTTCGAAGATAGTCGTGTATTTGCTTCTACCACCCGTTCACTTCCATACCAAGGGATGTCTTCTGTACTGTCAGACTAATGTCAGGAGCTTAGACATAAATCAGTAGAATGTCAGGTTTCCCAATAAGAGCTTAAACCTGTTTTCAAAACCTAACCTCGTATCGTTAGTGTTTTTTATCACTGTTTATTTGAAAAAATCAGGCCTGCATGTCTTTCGCGTGGGATTGGCGTTCACTTTTTAATCGCGAGACGACGTGGTACCATTGCATGCGTTCCTCCGTGCATCTCTCTCTCTCTCTCTTCTAAGCCCGTCTGTCTTTTAGGTTAACGTAGTGTGTATAATGACATTAATGTAGTATTATATCTAGGTCATTAAGCAGTGTGCCTATCAAGGTCGTCTAAGAAATACAGTACCAGTTTTATTTTTAGAAACGCGTGTAGGCTTTTACTATCGTACGTTACAGTTCATGCAGACAAAGTAGAAAAAGGGGTTTCTTGTTCAGCCATTATGGCGTTCTACAACACAGGCGTACGCTATTGTGAAAGCACTGGTCTTTCACCATTCTTCTTTCTTTCGTATTATTTCGTTCGGCTTTACATCTATTTTCTAATTTATATATGTGGATTAGAATTTTTCACCACACTCTTCATTGCCGGAGATGCTACAATGTACAATGAGATGGGATCCATTGTATCCCAACCCTTTTGAATCGTTGACATAGTTTGTAGAGCACTACTCTTAGGTCATACAGGTCTGCATTATTCTGGTTCCTCAAATTTGCAACTACTGACATACGTGTGCGTATTGTCTCTCGGTGCTTTCCTCTGCCATTAAAACCTCTGCTGCTCGGAAGTTTACATGAGAATTCATTCTCCTGTTGCACTGACATCTTTGTGTGTGTGTGTGTATGTGTGTGTATGTGTGTGTGTGTGTGTGTGTGTACCAGGGCTTAAGTGCCCACCTCGACATCCATCTGTGTACGCATGGCTCCAGGTTTTTCCTGGGCAATGTTTCTCTATGTATTTTGTTACCATAAGATATCTAAAAATATTTGGATAAAATGTTTAACTGCTTTTATTATTCAAGTTACCACAGTAGTAATGTGGTTTTCGTTTTGTTTGTATGTTTTGTAATTTGTTTGTTTGGTTTTTTTTTCGATTACTGCATGCAGTACTTCAAAGAGGATGTATAGGTCGTCGCCGTAGCACAGCTTTATCCCATCTCCCCTTTTGGCCAAAGTTGACCTGAAATCATAAATCGACATAAAATAGTTGAATCTATCACCCTACACAATATCTTACAGTGAACAGTTCGGAAAAAATTTCATTTATAATGTGCTACATCTTTCTTTTTAACTACTAACCCAAAAACCGTGAACGCGTTTTTCTCAGAATAAGCGGAAGTGGAGATGGAATAAAACAGTGCTAAGGTGACGATGTCTTCCCGACATCCCCCAGCTCTATCTTTGTCCCTTATTAAAGTTCATTTGTAAATTTTACGACACGTCACCTTCTCCTTGAACAAAGTAATAAGAACTGCGACAATCAAAAGCTTCACAAACCTACGTGTCGTTGTGATAACATTATGTTTTCAAGAATATTCACAAACTGAAAGTGACTTGGTTGACCCTCGATAACGGCAAGGAGGTGACTATTCAAGAAAATTAGAATTCCCATTGCAATACTGAACGTAACATTTTAAAAAGAATATAGTCAAGAACATTATTGTCCTTGTATGTATCCTTTGAGAAGGCATGAACGTTTATGTTTGAGAAAATCCGGTTGCTATGAAAGCTGACAGAAAGCACGCCTGGTCTACCTCCAGGGATCCTCTCGCTATTGCTCTCTCAAGAATGTCGTACGAGGCGAAAAATGTAACGTTGTGTATGTGCCTGGCAATCTCATCATGTATAACACATTGATACACATACCAACATTGCAGCAAATCATGTATGCCTGGTGCAGGCTGTCTACGAGGGGACCAGCTGCTGTCATGGCCTCATGTTCCATGAGGAGCAAGAGGGGAACTGAATTCATCAATGAATGAAGCTATAATACCATATCTCAGATATTCTTTGGTCAACACCTTAACAAAACAATATGGTCTATTTTCAAGAAAATGAGAACACCACAGAGAAGAATTGAAAGTAAACACACAAACAAATATGATATTATAATTTAAATATTTATGATGTTTGAATCAGAGTAAATAAAAGAGAATTAATTTCTATATTCGAGAGAGTTAGAGTGCCGTTGTTAAACATTCAAATATTCAAATGAGGAGTCAAGGAAACAACGTTTGTCTTCTTTAATGCTATTAAATATGATATTTTGGACATCTGCAGAGTAACATAAAAAAAATTAAGACTAATGAATACTTACTTACTTACTTAGTCGTTCCCCTTCTACAGTGAGGTGTAGAGATTTGAAGAGAGGGCGCCAGACTATTCTATCAGCTGTCTTCTTCCTGGCCTGGTTCCATTCTAGTCCTCGGTCCTTCAAAGATTATCTAATGTTGTCCTCCCAGCGGACTCTGGGTCGTCCTGGAGGTCTGGATCCCTGGCTCTTTGTTTCCCATGCTTGTCGTGGTAGCCGATCATCTCCCATTCTGCAGACATGGCCAAACCATCTTAGTTCTAATGAATACTCACTGTTTATTGTTAATTATGTTTCTGCAAAGAAGGGGAAAAATGCAGCAATAGTAGGCCGTGACATACAAAAGCTTATCAAATTTTCTCCTGCAGCCAATTTCATTGTTGTATTTATCATTAATTTCAAATCTTTCGTTTTTCAAGTCCCAGTATTCGTGATAATCCGAACATTTCTGATATTCTGTTATCGGAGTCGTTGTACACGATTCATAAACATATAAGGATTCTACTTCTTTATTTCTCACTGAGTGCCTGATAACATACCTTTGTGTGTTGTTTGTTTATTTATTTACCGTACACAATTCAACACTGATTGATAGTCACGTCTGTTTTCCTTATATCAACTTTTACGAGAAACTTATATCTGTTTGCCTCAGCTATAGAAATGAAGGTAACAACACCAGGCATTCATTTTAAAGAACCTTTGGTTGCATTAAGTTTATTAACCCTGTCTACTGTGACTGTGAGGTACAAGGGCTTCGTTAACTTCGTCACTCTCAAGCAGTTTTTAGGCACAAAAATGGAAGCAACGTTTTCCTCCTATATTGATGTATTAGAAGACGTAGTTAACACATACATTTATGAAGAACTATATGTAAAAGTGAAGCCGAGGTAGCGCAGTAGTTAGTGCACTGGCTTCCTTGCTCGGTGGTCCATGGTTCGATCCCCAGTTGACGTGAGATTTTTTAGACAGCAAACGGCTCTGGGGTAGACCCAGCCTCACGAATTGGGTACCAGAGCAACTTCTGGGAAGGTTAATGCGGCTAGCGTAATGCTGGCCACATCACCTTTAGTGTGCAGTATGGTCATGAAAATATGGGCCTAACACCATATGGTGTTATGGCCTCAATGGGCGTGTAACGGGATCATCTTATATGTAAAAGTGTTGAGTTTTCGCTGATAAATATTATGACATTTTGTAAATGTTAAGCGCAAACAGAAATGTTACTCGTTAAAGTGCAAACACGACACTATAGCCATCATGGTTTACCAGGTCACCTACGATTACGGGGATCGGTATAGCTAAGAGGTATGGCGTCCACCTCTAATTCTAAAGGTACCGGGTTCGCTCCCAGTACAAGGGAATGTAATTGATGGAAATTTTTGTCAGAAGCAGTGGTTCATAATGATGTCGGTTCCCTCGCCTTCTCGGATAAGGGCCAAAAAATAGGAGGTCCCATGTGCAAGTTACTTACGTTAAACATCCCTAGGCAGTTTGAAATCGTAAAGAGTAGGATATGCGGCCGCTTCCCTGACAACATTTAAAAATTAGGAAACGTGCCCACCACAAAAATACCATTGCATGTGTGATTACTGTTAACACACATTGGGATCCTCGCCGGTGCTACGGATTTCATGCACTGTGCTGAGATCATCCATGTGTGATCTAAGGGAGAAGATCGGAGCATTGATGGAGCTCTCCACGTACAGTGAAGGTGGTCATCAAAATCAAACCAAAAATACGGTTATGAAGATACGATTTGAAGATTAATGGACAATCATAATGTAGGAAAATTAAAACATTTAAGAAATACTTAATTCACTCTACTTTTTTACGGTACACTGTTGCAGTGAAGCATGGTGTGGAGATAAAGTTTGCGTTCTTCAGCCAAATGGGTCGTATTGGCTACTGTGAGTCCGAGTTATTGTATAATTTCTGTGGTATTGTCTTTCTATCTGCCTCTTGGTTTGCCCTGAAGTCAGACTTTCTACATTGTTAAGAACTCCCATAAATAAGGTGTAAATCACAAAAGCACGTCAACATATTTATGTTAAAACACAAAATGATTACAGCATCTTACTGGTTTGCACTCACTAGCTCAAAAATGCACAGCCTGAGAAATGAGCTAATTCATAAAGGTGACAGTACAAGCTTAAGAGGCAGAGGATGACCAAAGAACACACGGTGAAGGGAAATGGAGATAGACATTCAAGGAAAAATGATGGCACGGAACAGAAAGACTTGTCACACATTTGTTGAAGGCCTATGCTCCCTGGGAAACTAAAGTGTGGTGAACAGTACAAGCAGAGATAAAATAGATAAGCCAGGTCTGGCGACAACGTTCCTTTTTTTCACCACTGTGACGTATTATACCGATAGACGTAGTACTTAGAGCGTTTGCTTCTTGAGCAAAAGTTACCGGGTTCCTAACTTGGTAATCACCCTTCAATCTTCCCAGAATGGGTACCTTTTGAGTTAGGAAAGGAAAAGGCAGCGAGGAAGGGAACCGGTCACTCCACCTCGTAAAGCTGAGACTTGGTGTAATGAATTCTCGAACATTTCACTCCCCTACGGCAGTGTCTGCCATGGGATTATCTTGACTTTATTTAACACCTCATGACGCTTATTTAACACCTCAAGATGCTTATTTAACACATCAAGATGCTTATTTAACACCTCAAGATGCTTATTTAACACCTCAAGATGCTTATTTAACACCTCAAGATGCTTATTTAACACCTCAAGATGCTTATTTAACACCTCAAGATGCTTATTTAACACCTCAAGATGCTTATTTAACACCTCAAGATGCTTATTTAACACCTCAAGATGCTTATTTAACACCTCAAGATGCTTTTTTAACACCTCAAGATGCTTATTTAACACCTCAAGATGCTTATTTAACACCTTATGATGCTTATTTAACACCTCAAGATGCTTATTTAACACCTCAAGATGCTTATTTAACCCCTCAAGATGCTTATTTAACACCTCATGATGCTTAAAAATTTCATCGCCTGATAACACGACAAGAGCAGAATTTAGCGAATATTACTTTTAATTTACAGCGTACTTAACCAGCAATCGGGGTTCTGTCTACTATTGAAGAGATTAAATTATGGGCTTTTATTAGTAATTTTGTTTTTGTTGCTATCTGAGGGGCTGGGGCATGGGTTTAAAAGGCATCATTACTTCTGATTAATATTTGTTTATTGGAAGGTTGTTAAAACTGTCGACAAGATAATAAAATAAAACAAAGGGAACTCTTACCCGTGAAGCCACGACATTCAGATATCCCACATTATCCAGATCATAAGATGTTTAAAGGTTGTGCCAGAAAAACAGTAGCGGAGAGTAATGGGGAGAGTTTAAAGAGGAACAGGTAAAGTCGAAGAACAGGAATATAAATGAGATAACTATAAAAATACAAATGTTGAAAAGGGAAGAAGTAAATAAAACTATGTCTCTTTAAAGTAACAGCTGAAACAGAAACCGAGAAAGACTGACGTTTTAGTACTGACATAGCATGTGGCCAAAGAAATCTACTCCAGATTTAAGACTCGTGCTCAGTGACTTTAGACCAGACATTGAAAAACTGGTATCGCTTCATCAAACCCACCCATCTGCATTACGAATTTACTAATAGTGAAGTAGTTACTACATGTGAGTCACGAAATACGTTCGTTCTCTTTTTCTGGTCTTCACTCCTCTTCGGCTTTATTGCTGTTCATTCTAAGTGCTAATTCTTCCAGGATTCGCTATATTCGCTTTCATCGTTCTTCTTCTTCTTCCTCGTTCGTCCTGAAAAGGACGTTGGTTGCGTTGTATCTGTTTACACCTTAGCTGCGATATCTACACCTTTCGGCCGACACATCCGACTTCAGCACGGCATTATTTGGGACCGGGTTTGCCTTCCCTCTTCGATCCCTACTCTCTCAGCCAGACTGCAGTGATGCAGCCTGTTTCAGGACCACCACGTGGAGGTGGAGTAGGGTCTTGGTCAGCTCTGGTTCGCTGACCCTGACGCAAGCATTCAAGCTATGGGTCGCTGACTGCATTCTCTATTGCTGCATCTTTGGGTCCCGCTTTCATCGTTCAAGGTTTTCTTATCACATCTAGTTACACATCTCACCCACCCGTGTCTACCGGTTATTTTCTCCTTTGTTATCGGCGACACGTAGCAAAGGAGTGATTGCCACATTGACTTTTCGCTTTTTGCCAGCTCCAGACAGAGTAAGAGTCTGCACTGAGCGACATTTCTACTGTTAACCAAGACTTTTTGTCTGGGTTTGATACACGAAACCATGTTGTCGCATGATATAGTGCTAGTTTTCAAACATGACGTGCCCAAATACACGGTTGATCGCATTGGGATGTAGGAGGGTAACAATCTTGGTAAAGATTAAGACATGGACAGTGATGTATTAATTTCAGCAGATGGAATTTATTGTGATATCCACTATCAGAAAGTAACATCTTGGAGGAGATCTGTGAAGTAGAGAGTTTGTAAACATGACAAGCGAAACGGAAGAAGCAAGGCTTATATGGTTATGGAGTTTACAAATCACATGAAAAGGGCGATATCTTATGTTGCCATGTAGTAATGTTCTACATGAAGGTTCTGGGGGAACCCTTCCAAAATCAGAAACTTATTAGCTAATGGTTTGGCGTTTGATATGCTAAGATAGTCTGCTCCTGATTGAACTTCTCCTCTAAGTAGCAACCTTGGTGTGTTGGCGAAAATCTCGCTTGTAAGCTACAGTAAAAAAAAAAAATCATAGACAGTCAGGACCACGGAATATTACGACCCAAATATAGGACAGGCTGACCCAAGTGCCCCACCTTGAATTGGTGGGTCGGCTTGAGTGCCTTGAGGAAATTTTCAGCTATAGCAGCGGGAGCCTTTGCTCTTGGTAGGTTCAAGCAAGCTGAGCAAGTCAAAATGGAAAGAACAGACAAAGTGGGCACACCTCTCCTTTCCTCCAGGTTAAAGGAGGTTGAAGAACAAGGCTGACAACCCTGCCGGTAAAAACAAATTGTCACAGAAACGGAAACAGTTGAAGAAAGAAAAAAAAGCCAGGGTCAGGAAGAATTCTCGCAAGATAGACGTATGACTGTTGCGTGCATATTTTGACGCACATTTTACAAAAATCGATATGGCTATTTAATATGGGAAAAATATAGACATGCATTCATTTGTGTATGAAAATGCTGTTTATGGTAAAAGCGAGGTAATCCATGTTTGATTCACACTTTTGATTGTAGGAGTAATCGTTCTAGATATTGATCCAGCGCAAGGATATTGCGCTTGCGTTTGTACTTATTTTTTAGGGCCAGAAAATATATTAATTTGCTTATTGTGTTTATGGCCTGAATTCATATGTATTACATATTATTAGTACAAGTAGAATCAGTCCTATATTGTATATTTTGGATTGGTAGGAGGGACTAGATTCTTGTATTCCGGTCTAGCGGAAGTATGAGTTGTCTTGACAAGTCGTGAGGAGTTCCGATGTACTGCTTACAAATGGCGGGGTACGTTTTTCTAGAGCTGGTCCTTTCGTCAGAAAAAGATGTCTTACGAAGTGGTTTTTCTATTGAAGGAGATGGTGTCTCTACGATAGTTTGTGTTAGAGACTCTCCTTATGTCAGTATATAGATGATTCGGACTCCAGGTAATCCCAGCTCCTATTTTTGATGATCTCTCGTCGGTTAGGCCTAGCTTGACTTTTGGTGCTTCGTTATGCTAGTGTCGTGTTTGGTATCGACGAAGATGACAGATTTTCCTGCAGCGGTTATGGCTACATGAAATTAACCTGATCACCGTAGAGCTGTATGGAAACATTTACGAAATCATTTATATAACCATTATAAATTAACTCTGGCTTATATTCTCCTTCCTATGAATGAGTGAACGACAACTCAGGGAGACAGCCATGTTGGATTTCGGTCATCATATGTTTTGATCACTGCCAAGAGAACAGATTATTTATCTTATTATCGGACAGTGACAGGGAGATCTCAATCTTGCTAGAAACCCCCTTTCGTGGTTTCATAATATATACTACAAACTATGGACGTCAAGTAACTTTGGTTATTTATCGATCCGCCTTCACTGACGCGTTTAGTCAGATAGGGGGATGTGGCCATAATGTATCATGACATTGAACTTTTGATGTACTGCCCATTATTTCTGAATGTGTCATGACTTCAGATCTGCTATGTATACCTACAAATTGATATGTCAACGAACCATGATGTACTCGTATGTCCCAGTGTGTACGTCTGAATAAATTGAGTAAACTAAGATTCCAGCAGTCTGCATTGGTGCCTTGTAGACACAAGTGTGAGTGGTTATATTGGTCAGCACACGAACAGTACACCATTCGCGGTAATCACACTCTACACTTCTACTTCATACATACACCATCCTGCGTCGGCTGAAGTGACCAAGTTTAGGGCCTGCTTCCCCTGGAGCCTTTGCCTTCCCTAACTCAGGACTAGGGTGAGTTACCCATTTACAGCTGGGTAGACTGGAGCATGCCTGATCTCAACAACACACCACTCTTCCTTACAGAGCAGACAGACTGATACTTTACAGTGTGTGTGTGAAAGCAACTTTACAGAGTGGAAAGAACGAAACTTTACAATGACGCAGACACCTGATGAAAGCCAGTCAATGGAAGTCAGGCTGCCGACACCTTTTCTAACGATGTAGGCAAAAACTAGAATAGGCACTTAGAACATACGAACAATGCAGGAAGCTGGAAGGACAGCACAGGTAGCTGGAGAAATGAGATTATACGAAATAAAACTCTTAGGACTAGCAGAAACGAGAATAAATGGAACTGGTGAATTCATGACTGTAGCGTTCAGATAGGTTTTAAAGTTAATTATGGTCCCGCCTGAGTATAGGGGATGGTGATAGTACGTGAGAAGTAAAGGTGTAAAAAATAGATTTTACGAGTGAATAGTTTAAGGAGAAGATCTGTCTCTGGACTGAGTAGTTTCTCTAGTCCAGCCTATCTATACGACTATAGTTTAGTATAAGACAATCTTGTACCTCTCTATATTGAGAAATATAAGTTACACTAACCACACACGCACACAGCTATGTTACAACAAGACGCACACAAACGTGAAAAACTATGGTAAATTTGGGTATGGGTCTGACGAACACACAAAGTTTAGTTCTCTTGTTGTTTATTATCATTAAGCTTTACAACAGAGAATATCTGAAAGAGAAAGATCAAATACATCAGAATTACATATATAGAAAAATAACAGAATACCTGTGCCCTCCCCTCATTGAGAAGATAAGAACCCAACAAGTTAATAACTGGAGAGTTACAGAGAAGAAAATGTCGAAATTGTCCTCTTTTCACACAACATACCTAAGAAAAATTCTCCGAATCTTTTGGCCGAATACCATCATCAACCAAGATCTGCTTATTCGGAGCAAGCAAGAGGACATGCACACCATCATAGCTGGCAGACGCTGGAGCTGGGTTGGCCATGTCCTCAGAAGAGACCCCGATGCCATCACAAGAACAGCTATGCTTTGGACCCCTGAAGGAAAACGAAAGAGAGGCCAACCAAAACCAACTTGGCGGAGGACTGTGGAGGCTGAGATGCAAAGAATGAACCAGAGTTAGGGCACTGTACGAAGGATGGCCGCCAACCAAGCAAAGAGGAATCAATTTGTTGTTGCCCTACAAGACGCCACAAGGCGTGATGGCCACTGACTGCTTTGAGGATAGGCGGCTAAGGATCAAAGAAGAAGAAGAAGAGGTTAATAACCCTAAAGGTTAAAAGTTTAGCACTAGGTTACAGTATAGACAGTAAAGAAAATAAAGTTCCTAATAAGTGCTACTCCGTAAAGTAAACAATTTTAAAAGCAGAATAACCAGTTTGGTACAAGTTACCGTAACAAGAAAGTATTCAATCTCTCTCTCTGTCATACGTGGCCACGCTCTCGCTCCTTACCTAATCTTGGTGATATTTCCTGGGATATACAGTTATCCTGAATGTGTCTATCGATATTGATAATGTCAGTGTTCAGTGCCAAATTTGGCCCCAGTCCAGCCTTGACGATAACTTTATAAGGTGGACGCCAAGTTTGGTGGTGTATTCCTGGATCAATAATGTCAGCTCGAATAGTTAACGTAGAAAAAAAAAATCAAGATCTGGTGTTCACAGCAAAGAATGAAAAAAAAATACTTCTAGTATTTGGACACAGCTAGTTGCTAAAAAAATGTTACTGATGATGGTAATTGATTGATTGGTAAATCCTATCGGCTGGCTCTGTGGTGAGGGCCGATTTTGAAACAGCGCAACTTTCTGGATAAATCCGGTGCTCCGACTGTCAAAAGTCAGAAATTGATATTATGTCATATACCACTCCCGTGGGCAGATAAATTGGAAAAGATATCTGGGTATTGATAGTCCAGTTAAACTTAATAGTTAAATGTTTATTTGTCTTCTAGCCAGTCCTGTTCACAAGTGAACTTGGGAACTCGTAAGCCACGAAGAAAGACAATATAAATCCAATCAGTAACTGGAGACAACAATAAAGAAAAACCCCTCTGGCCGCTCTGTCAGGTTTGCGAGAAATAAACAAGACATTATGAAAAAGAAATGCAACTATTCTATATGTACACGGACTGGGACAAGACGATCTCTTTTCCCCTCCGGCAGTCCTGCTTAAAATTAAAAGGCACACGGTATCTTTATTTACAACTATACGGTCAGTTTTTCGCCCGCGCTGCACTTTCAGGTTCGGACCAAGGTATGCACCTTCCCGCCCCTCTGCTCGCGCGTTAACGATCAGCTCACACTGTCAACTATTGTTTAATTACCCCTACGCGCACTTACAAATATCGTCTGTCGTTAATAGTTATTTTATTGTCGGCGCCTGTTAGTTTAGTCATAAGGTATAAACAATAGTCACTTACTATAAAACACAAAATGAAATAAATGTGAATTCTATTCGGTCACTATAGTCGCGCTTAACACTTAATCAGTCAACTAAACCGTATCTTCTGGTGTGAGAAGCGGGTGATAAAAATTATATCCTAACTGCCCCTCTGGCAAAGTAAAATATCTACGCGTTGTTTATTTCACTAGTTTTAACGCTACAAAATCACAGTGAATTATAATGGTAAACTTAACACATTAAATCACGTAAATGCTAATTTCTATTACCACAAATCAGAAATGAAACAATCCTCACGAGATGCTATTAACACACTCCCACTTAGATTATCCAAAATTCTAAGCGACAACTGATAAGTGAGTTTAAGGAACCACTGTTTATATATATTTATTGGCTCTCTGATCCCTAATGGTGTTATTTTCGCATTAACGTGCGAACTATAAGGATTCAGAAACTGTGGCCCAGATGAAGGTCCTCTGAGCCGGCCACCGTTTCTCTCGTCGAGCGCTGATTGACCAACATCAAAGGCCCTCGTTACGATAACGGAGTTTCTTTCAAAATCGCTCGCGTCTCGAGATGAAATGCTAATCGACGTCAGAAATTTCTCCCGTATCTGAATATTAAAGGGTTAAGTGTTTATCCCACGTGCGGTCTGTCCGATGTCCGATGATTGACAGATTCAGCTCGCGTGAGAAACTCAGGTAAACAAACCAGATTAGCTCCCCGTTAGGACTGGCAAGTCGCGGAAGTTGGTAATTTGTCTGTTTGTTTACGTCTCAAGAAAATGAGGCGTGGATTAAAACGAGTAAACGCAGGGTGTTAATGCATGGCTTGCTAGCGAATTATAGAACTACGCCGAGGTCACGAAAGGCTGTCGGATACTGTAGGCTATATTTTCATTATTCGTCACAATGACTAATACAGGGGAAAATGTCACATTTTTAGGACACGAGGACGAAGACCACACACACAGAGAAGGGGTTGCTATTATGATGTCCCAGGAAGCCATAAAAGCATTAATAGAATGGGAACCAATATAACCCAGGATAATAACGGCAAGATTCCACGGAAAAGGAAGAAAATTCACCATCATTCAGTGTTATGCCCCTACTAACAATGCAGATGATGATAAGAAGCAAGATTTCTATGATGAACTCCAAGGAATACTGGACAAAACACACAGGAGAGACATTAAGGTAGTAATTGGAGATTTAAATGCAAAAGTAGAATTGAGAAAAAAAACTGTGAACTAATCATAGGAAAGATTGGCATGGGAAACATAAATGAAAATGGAGAGCTTTTTGTAAACATTTGTTATTTGAATGATCTGATCATCAGAGGGACTATCTTCCCACACAAAGATATACACAAGACTACATGGAACTGCCCAGATGGGCCCACGCAAAATCAGATAGACCACTTTACCATAGAAAGAAAATGGAGACGCTGCCTACAAGATGTTAGAGTAAAGAGGGGAGTTGACATGCATCAGACCACCACCTTCTCCTGGCGTCACTGAGGATAAAATTGAGGGCGTACAAAGACAGAGCAGAAAGATCAAGCCCGAAGTATAATACCCAGAACCTTATGAACAAAGACACAAAAGTTCAGTTCAACCTAAAGTTGAGAAATAGATTTAAAGCACTGGAGAACCTGGAAGAGGAAAGTATAGATAACCATTGGTGCACAATTCATGAAGCATACAGGTGAAGAGGTTCTTGGCAAAAGAAATAAACAACAGAAGGAATGGCTCAAAGAAAACACAAGGAACCTCATAAGAGAAAGAAGAGACACCAAACAACAAGTAAACAACTGTAAAAACGCAGAACAGAAAACACAACTGCTCACAATATATTGGGAGCTAAACAGGAAAGTGAAAAAGAGTGCCAGGCAAGATAAAAGAGAATTTATTGAAAAACTAACAGAGGAAGCCGAGATTGCAACAAAAAAAGGAGACTTGAAAACATTATATAATATTACTAGAACTTTATCTAAGAAACAGCTAAACCACAATTCAATAGTGAAGAGCAGAGAAGGACAAAGCAGTAGCAATGAAGAGAAACAAAGGGCCAGATGGGCTGGTTTTCTTCTTCTTCGATCCTTAACCACCGACCGTCAAAGCAGTCAGTGGCCATCACGCCTAGTGGCGTCTTGTAGGGTAACAACAAATTGATTCCACTTTGCACGGTCGGTGGCCATCCTTCGTACAGTGCCCCAACTCTGGTTCATTCTTTGCATCTCAGCCTCCACAGTCCTCCGCCAAGTTGTTTTTGGTCGGCCTCTCTTTCGCTTTCCTTCAGGGGTCTAAAGCATAGCTGTTCTTGTGATGGCATCGGGGTCTCTTCTGAGGACATGGCCAACCCAGCTCCAGTGTCTGCCAGCTATGATGGTGTGCATGTCCTCTTGCTTGCTACGAGTAAGCAGATCTTGGTTGGTGATGGTATTCGGCCAAAAGATGCGGTGAATTTTTCTTAGGCATGTTGTGTGAAAAGAGGACAATTTTGACATTTCCTTCTCTGTGACTCTCCAGCATTCCGCACCATAGAGAAGCACAGAAAGCACGCAACTCTGGTATAATCTTAATTTTGTGCTTGTGCTGTATTGGGAGGACTTCCAGATGTTATTTAGGCTAAAGAAGGCTGTTCTTGCCTTATTCATTCTGATGTTGATGTCTTTGCCTGCCCCACCGTCTGGTGTAACTATGCTTCCTAGGTATGTGAAGGTATCTGTCTGTACCAATTGCTGATTCCTTACTGATATGGGCTCAGGGTTGCTCACATTGAGCGTCATGACCTCAGACTTCTTTAAATTGATGTTCAAGCCCACCTGCTGGCTAAATTTATTAAGTCTATCCGTTTTTTTCCTGGATGTGTTGATGTGAATGTGCCAGCAGTGCAATGTCATCTGCATATTCCAGATCTTCCAATGTAGAAAATGTAGTCCATCTTATTCCTCTTGGACTGCCCTCTGTTGTCTGGCGCATCACCCAGTCTATGACTGTTAAAAAAAGAGTGGTTGATAAGGGGCATCCCTGTCGTACTCCTGTCTTCACCTCGAAGGTTAGGTTGCTCTGCCCAACACTACCCGTAAAGTTGGCATAGAGGCTTTTTATGATTGTCACTATGCAGCTTGGAATTCCATAAGCCCTCAGTATTTTCCATAAACTGTCCCTATGTATGCTGTCAAAAGCCTTTTCAAAATCAACAAAATTTATGTAAAGCTGTCTTTGCCATTCTGAGCACTGCTCTATAATGTTCCTGAGAGTGAATATATGGTCTACACATCTTCTGTTCTTTCTAAATCCTGCTTGTTCTTTTCTCAGTTTGTAGTCTACTGCCTTTGAAATTCTCTGTATAATTATCCTGCCTAGTATTTTGCTGGGAACTGAGAGAAGAGTGATTCCTCTCCAATTATTGCAGTCTGCAAGATCTCCCTTTTTGGGCAATGGGCTGGTTTAGGAAATCCTAAACCGAAACCAACCAATACAGCAACACATCATAGAACCAGCAGAAGAGTAACTATAGTGCAACATGAACACACCCACTAAACAAGAGATCTATGGGGCAATAAGACAGATGAAAAATGGGAAGGCCACAGGACTAGATGGAATACCACCAGAAGCCCTGAAGGCACATATACCATAACTACAGAGTTGCTACACCAGCTTTTCAAGAAAATCTGGGGAAAAGAGGCCATCCCAAAGAGCTGGAGGGAAGGCCACATTATCAAGTTGCCAAAGAAAGGAAACTTGACTGTATGTAGCAACAGGAGGGGTATACCACTACTAGCGGTGGCTGGAAAAATTTTGACCAGAGTTTTGTTTGAACGTATTAAGAAAAAGGTGAGAGAGGAACAAGCAGGATTTCGTGCAGAAAGATCATGCACAGACCAGATAGCAACATTTAGAATCATCATGGAACAATCAAATGAGTAGCAGACCATCTTGTATATAAATTTTGTGGACTTCGAAAAAGCTTTTGACAGTATAGGCTGTACTGTTATATGGAAAATCCTGAGACATTATGGAACCCCAGAGAAATTCATTAAAATCAACAAAGATTTCTACCAGGAGGCCTCATGCAAAGTAGTACACAAAGGAAAGCTATCAGAGCCCTTCACAGTACACAGTGAGGTCAGACAGGGATGTCTGCTATCACCAACAATTTTTCTCATGATCATAGACTGGGTTATGAGACAGACAACAGAGGGAGAGAAAAATTAGAATACAGTGGACATTTAACAAACAACTGGAGGATCTAGACTTTGTAGATGATTTGTGCCTTCTATCACATAGACAGCAAGATTGTCAGGAGAAAACAAATACAAGGGG